>ML450485.1:0-19479 GCA_005239535.1 Nicotiana rustica
TCTGTTTTATTGAAGAAGTTCGGGGAGACCCTATCGAAGGGAGCAATGATTTGGTACCACAATATACCGCCAAAATCCATTGACTCATTTACCATGTTAGCGTACTCTTTCGTAAAAAGGCACATGCCTTGGCTATAAAGGTTGCGACAAGGAAATCAGACCTTCTCAAAGTAAAACATAAGGATAATGAGATGCTAGAGAGTTCGTATCCCGATTTCAAATGGAACACATGGGGTTTCCACCGGTCATAGATGATTGGGCCGTTCAAGCTTTCACCCAGGGATTGAATGAACAGAGTTCGATAGCATCGCGTCACCTTAAGCAAATATAGATTGAATATCCAGCGGTAACTTGGGCCGATGTACATAATCGATACCAATCGAAGATCAGGGTTGAAGATGACCAACTAGGAGCTCTTTCCGGTGTAGTGTATCCAAACTGGTCCGCAGCTAAAATTCAGATGGACGTCGATCGGTCCGCATCAAACTGGTCCGCATCAAACAAAGACTGATATCAGTCGTACATAGCAGATCGCAGGAACGGTGGCCCCGGACGCAATTCCGCCAAGAATGATCGAAGAAGTGATCGAGGGCAGAATTCTCGGGGACTTATGAGTAAAAGTGGTTTTGACAAGTATGCCGATCCTACAGAGGCACCTCCATTGACGGAATATAACTTTAGCATCGAAGCATCAGACGCTGTATAGGCAATTGGAAGAATCAAAGATACTAGATGTCCCAGACCGATACAAACCGATCCTTCCCAAAGAAATCCCAATTTGGTATGTAAATATCATGGCACAAATGGTCACTGGACTGAAGATTGCAGGTTACTAAGGTAGGAGGTATCCGGTCTATTCAACGAGGTCCACCTTCGAGAATTCCTAAGTGATCAAGCCAAGATTCATTTCAGAGAAAGAGACGCCAATAGGAAAAATAAACAGGATGCGCCACAACATGTAATTCATATGATCGTATGCAAGGTCGACATTCCGCAGGGACCCATATTCAAATGCACTAAGGTGCCAATAACTAGGGAAAATAGACCCGAGATTATGTGCCAGAAGCACCATATCATTCAATGACGAGGAAGCAGAAGGAATTTCTTAGCCCACAATGACTCTGGTAATCTCTATCTTATTAAATAAAGTCCAAGTTAAGCGTGTTTTAGTGGATCCCGATAGCTCGACAAATATCATCCGATCGAGGGCCGTGGAGCAGCTTGGCCTACAAGATCAAATCGTGTCCGCAGCTCGGGTCTTGAACGGCTTCAATATGGCCAGTGAGACAAGTAAAGGAGAGATTATCCTACCAGTGAACGTGGCTGGTACCATTCAAGATATCAAGTTCCACATAATCGAGGATGACATGAGATATAACGCCCTACTTAGGAGGCCTTGGATCCACAACATGAGGGCAGTCCCTTCGACTTTCCACCAAATGATGAAATTCCCGAAGTCGGACGGGGTAAAAATAGTGTACGGAGAATAGCATGCTGCAAAGGAAATGTTCGCGGTCGATGAGGTAATACCGATATTGGCGCTATCAACATCGAAAGGATCAAGCATCAAAGGTAAAAATGAAGCAAAATAGCAATCACAACCACCAGCCTCGACCGAATCGAAGAAGCAGGAAATAGAAGAAGAAGAAGAAGAAGAAGAAGAAGAAGAAGAAGAAGATCTTTTGACTCCTTGAGCTTTTGTTGTTCCTGAAGATTCCGACGCTACCAAATCAACGATCGAAAAGCTGGAACAAGTTATATTGATTGAGTAGCTCCCCGAACGAAAGGTATACCCGGGAATAGAGTTAACCTCGAACTCAGGAAAAAGCCTATTAAATTTCTTATTGATAACATAGATTGTTTTGCTTGGTCCCACTTAGACATGACAGGGATCCCACCAGAGATAACAACACATCGACTTAGCCTGGACCCAAAGTTTAGACCGGTGAAACCAAAGAGAAGGCCCTAGTCCGAGGTAAAACACGCATTCATAAAGGACAAGGATAAGTAAATAGACTAGAGAATTGAGTAGAGTCTCGATCTTGTTTCTTGGGTGGGGAAATAGGCACTTTAACCATAGCACTCTTTTTTCTTTCGACCGGTTTTTATCCCAAATGGGTTTTTCCAGCAAGGTTTTTAACGAGGCAACCATTGTTCGTGCTGACTTAGAGTATCTAAGGTCTTCTTTTATTTAACCTCGAATACTAGGGGGCATCACCTTCGGATGTTTATTTTCAAGGAAAATACTTAATGACGAAAGGGCCTCGGTAGGAAAAACTTTGTAATGGGCCAAACGATCGAATGAATCGTGTCCATATAGATTATTCGAGCCCTAACGGCAATACATGTACGCATATATGAATTATTCAAAGAAGTATTTTTCCTTATTAAATATCTGGTGCCTCAACAAAAAATTTCTACTTTATAAGCTCCATACTTATGATTTTACGTGAAAAATGGCTTGAGGGCCAAAGCGCAACTATACGATCCACCCCCTACTCGGGGACTGCCGTCGAAAATAGACATGTTCGAATCATCCAAACTCGAAACCACAAGACCACAAAGAGGCATTCCTCGATTTATAGGCCAAGACCATCATTCTCGAGTATCGAGAAATAAGCCCAAGAGGCGACCCAAAGGCTATGACCAAATTAACGCGGGTCGGAGACGTCTGAATCCCGCAATAAAAACAGTCCTTCGAATTCTTTGAAAACCCGGTTAAATAAGGCTACCCTCGGCAAAATAACCAAAGGGCTTCAATAATATCAGCCTTTGAAAAACCTTAAGAGGTATCAAATTATTCTAAGTACTAATTTGTGCTAAGGCGCAAAAGATAAAGAGATTTCGATCAATCTTGGACCCTCAACGAACCCAATGGGTAAGAAAAATACATGCTAAGGCATAACAAAATTTTACTAAGTCTTTAAGCCGAAAGAGGGAAAAGATAGTCATCCTTTAGAGGCCGTATTGGCCCGATTCAAAGAGCCTAAGGGACAGTACACTTAGAGTTCGTTCTCACTCAATTAGAACCTAGGGGTTACACTACTTCGAGCCCGAATTAAAACTCACTCGACCACAGCTCGAGGATTCATCATTAATCGAAACAAAACCTTAAGGGTTCTAATGCTTTGAGTTCGAGTCTTACTCGAACTCGACTATAAAAACAGTACTATTGTGACTTCGACCAAGTCACTCAAAACCAAAGTCTCGAACATATTGTTCAAAGCATAAAAGTGTGCTAAAATTTTACAAGGCACAAAGCCCGTGTGAAGACAAAATTTGAGAAAGCATTAAAAAGAAAAATTTCTTTATATATATATGTTTGAACAAAAACATGTACAAGGGACCGACAAGGAACTTACCAAAAGAGAAAGGGAAAAATAAAACCCTAACTAAGCCCGGGATTGACTTCTTCCTCAGGGGAAACTTCTTCTTAAGGCCACTCGCCATTATCAGACCCGCCTTGGTTGCCTTCATCATCATTGTCATCATCGGAGGAGGCAAGCAACCTGGTATCGGCTTCGAGTACCTTAGCTTGAGTTATCTCCTCGGAGAGGTCAAATCCTCGAGCATGAATTTCCTCGAGGATCTCCCTCCGAGATTGGCACTTAGCCTGATCATTACACCACCGCACTCAATTGGTGGCCTCTGTCAGCTGAGTTTGGTAAGCCTCGGCATCAACCATGTACATGGCTATGGACTTGTTATCTAAGACCTTTGCTTTTTTGATCTCCGCCTTGGACTCAACAAGATCGGCCTCGATCTCTTCTATCCTTTTGGCTTGGGCCGAGATCTTCTCTTTAGTACTCCAAAGTTGAACTCCGGTCGATGACAGTTGCACCGATGCAACATTTTTTTTCGCAGCAAGGCGGTCCATGTTTTCTTTCCACCGATGGTAGTCAACTTTAACTTGATCGACTTCCCCCCGGAACAGCTCGATCCTTTTGATCTTCTGCTGCAACTGGGACATCTAAATGTTAGCCTCCACCTTCGGGTCAAGCCTGTATTTTTCCAAAATGGCAGTTACCTACTCGTTCAGCTCGGCCTCCTCCTGACGGGCCTTGGCCAGGTCTGCTCGAAGGTCCTTGAGCTCTTCATCCTTTTGCTCACAGATGAGCTTAAGGGAATATCTCTCATCTGAAGCCTTCTGGAGCTCGGTCTCGCATTGGCTCAGGTCGGCCCGAGACTTGGAAAAAGCCTATATGAGAAAAAAGAAATAAATCAGACCTAAAGAAGGGAAAACAAGAAGAGAAGTTACAACAATTAATGCTTACCCGAGATAGGAGACATTGGGTTTCTTCGAAGAGGGAGGACGCATCATTAAGGTCGGAGGCATCATCGACCCCAGTAAAGCAATCCCGAAAGGGATCCTATTCACCAGAGACTCCGTCTATGTCGGGGTCTTCATGTTCCGAGCCTCTCTTATTGCCTCCTCATAGTAAGTCGGCAGAGAAGGAGAATGACCTGCTGTCATTTCCCCGAAAGAGTCACTCGGGGTGCTCTGTTCGACCCTCGGAGTCTCAGAACCGGCCCCGTACACCATGTTCGTGGATGGTTGAGACATCTCGACCTTAGGAAATTCGGGGTCCTCACCCGAACCTTTCTTGGAAGCCTCCTCGTCATGAGGCTTGGTTTCGGTAATCACCTCCGACTCTAAAGGTTTGGAGGCTTTTGCAGGCTTCCCACTCGAATCACCAACACCGAGTCATCGTCTTCATCATCTTATTCTTCTTCCCTCAGCTGTTGGACCGACTCTACAGTCATATGGATGATATTTCCCCTGCGTCTTCGAGCTGGAGACTTTTTAGGTTGGGGGTCCTCGGACTCCGAGACCCTCTTCCTCTTGTTATCTTTCCCCGACTTCGGAATCAGGGACTTGGCCTCTTCCTCGCCGCTCGGGCCTCATGATCGCGTCCTTGTTCAGGCATGCATGAAAAGAAACTTAGTAAGGAAGAGAAATATGAGAAGTACCTTGGGAATAAGGAAGAAAACACCCACCGTGATTTTTTCCCTCCCATTTGCCATTTGCCAAGTCACGCCAACTGCGCGTGGCATAGGAGGAAGTCCAGGCCAACTTCCGAACCCAGTCCTCGAGGTCGGGAACCTCAAGGGGCATCCAGGCAACAACTGCATAACAAATAAAAACGTTACATAAAGCAAAAACGGAGTATGAAGACCAATAGGTAATATGTTACTTACGATCGGGGGTCCACTTCTCGGGGAATGGCAGTTTCTCCTCCAGGATGAGGTCAGAGGTCCTTACCCGAACAAACCGGCTCATCCAACCCCGGTCCTTATCCTCATCGAGACTCGAGAACAAAGCCTCGGTGGGTCGGCGTTGAAGCTTGATCGACCCTCTAAAGAGTCGGGGTACATATAGCCTCTTGAGATTGTTGAGGGTGAAAGGCAGCCCCTCGACCTTGCTGGAAAAGAAGAGGAGCATGATCAAAATACTCCAGAACAGGGGGTGAACCTGGCTGAGGGTGACTTGATACCTCTTGCAAAAGTCGATGATAACTGGATTGAGAGGACCCAATGTGAAGGGGTAAGTGTAAAAACTTAGAAACCCCTCCACATGAGTGGTAATACTCTCTTCAGGGGCAGGTATATGTACCACGACCTTGGCCCCCCAGTTACAATATCTTTTTACAGCCTCGAGATGGACCGCTGTTATCGAGCAGATATATCTCGACATGTGCTCACATCATCCCAGGATCGATGGAGGGTTCTCGACTTTGAAGTCGGATTTTAAGATGCAAGGACCGGGAACATACTCGTGAGGTAACGCTTCCACCGGTGTTTTGTCACCGGCCGACCGGGAAAAAGAGGAGGAAGCTTTGTCTTTATGAGGAATAGTTTTGGAGGTTTTCGCCATGGATTTGGGTGGAAAGAGGTAGAAAGAGGCGGAGCTTGGTGTTTTGAAACTCACTCGACGAGTGAAGAAAGAGAAAAGATGGAGAGAGTTTGAGAGACTTAGAAAATTTGATGAAGGTGAAAGCAAAAGTTTGATTCAACAAAAGAGTCTCTATTTATAGAGTTACGACGACGGTTCGGTGGCGTTAGTGGCCGACTGTCCACTGACAAGCATTAATGGTTTGGGGAACTGTACCAACAGGACGTTTCGGTCACCTCCGTCGCTTACGTCACGAGGATGACATCACTATCGAGGTCTCCAGAAAATCGAGGCTCAAATCATTTCTTATCATTTTACTCTAAGAAACGAAGGGACTATCTGTATACGGTAGAAATCGGGGCTACCCGATTTCACTCTTTGGTCGAAGAGTTGGAACATCAAATCCAAAATCGAAGCCTCTTTTCAGACCGAAGTCGACATCAATAATCGAGGCCAGAAAGAGACAGACTCCGAAGTGACATCGGTATAGTTGATAACGGAAATGGCGAGATATCAGCGATTGGTCGAGGATCATGGTGTGTATTTCGGAACAGGTCAATCTACGGCGGTTAATCAGATGTTAATATGATTTCCTACTATAATTAGAAGTGTACTTTATTTAGGACTCCTCTATTATATGAAAAGGAATTCCATTCATTTGTATTCATCATTATTCACTTATAAAAACATAAACGCTCGAGGCTCAAATCGATTCTTATCATTTTACTCTAAGAAACGAGGGGACTATCTGTATACGATAGAAATCGAGGCTACCCAATTTCACTCTTTGGTCGAAGAGATGGAACATCGAATCCGAAATCGAAGCCTCTTTTCTGACCGAGGTCGACATCAATAATCGAGGCCAGAAAGAGACAGACTCTGAAGTGACGTCGGTATAGCTTGATAACGAAAACGGCGAGATATCCGCGATTAGTCGAGGATCATGGCGTGAATCTCGGAACGGGTCAATCTACGGCAGTTAATCAGATGTTTAATATGATTTCCTACTATAATTAGAAGTGTACCTTATTTAGGACTTCTCTATTATATAAAGAGAAATTCCATTCATTTGTATTCGTCATTATTCACTGATAAAAATATATACGCTCTTTACTTTCTTGCTATTTCAGTTACTATTCTCATAATTGCTTTACCATTTACTGTTCTTACTATTCCACCTCGAGACTGTCCCAAATCGAGGTCGAGGCTTTGCTTTGGTTTGATTTATTTTATTGTCTAATTCATCCATTTATTTCTTGTTTATCAATTGGTGTTGAACGAAATCACATATCCTTAAAACCACAATATAAATTTAATTGTTATCCGAATTTGAGGGTAAACACTATTACAATACGAAATTAATCACTATCAACCACCACAATTTAGCGCGTTTGCCACAAAATTTGGGAGTTTTTTTTTAAACTTTTGTTTTCAAATATCTGTTTGTTTATAAATTTTATTTTGGCAGATTTTGAGAAGAAAATCTTTAAATCCCAAATACAGTTCTAGAGTAGTTTTTAAAACTCTCTACTCATAAAATTACAAATTCTTTTCAAGTAATGCATGTTGGAACATAATTTCAACCTTCAAAAATTATTTTTTATCTCATCTTCAAATATCTAAGTTTCAATCAAATATAATGTCCAAACGTTTGGCTTATTATTTTCAATGTCTTCTTATAGCATGATCATTAACACAATCCACATCACCGTACCACTGCCAGCCACCTTCACCAACAGGCAACAACTACCACGACTAACCATATCACCGTAGAAATTAACATCACTGTTTGCCACGATTGCCAGCAAACTCCATCAACTACCACATCACAGCCACCCCCCCTCCACCAAAATAACTTTCGCGATCCCTACTTTTCAGAATATGCGTCATCGACCAAATATTTTATCACATCGTGTAAATTGTGATTTTCCTTAACAATTTTGTGAATATAATATTTAATTATATTTTTTACATATGTTCATTTAAATAAAAATTATACATACACAATAAAATATTGAGAAAATAAAACTTCTTAATTACATAGTAGTGTTTAAATTTTGGAGATAATATTTACTAATAATATATAACTTAGATTCAAATATCTTAATCTAAACAATAAAAACAAATGAAGTCTCCTAAAAAATAGAAACAAACTAGTGTCACTGCTATAAATTATAAAAAAGTTTATGTGGTTTTGGATATAATTTTTTGGCGAACAAAGTTTTTTTCCCTGTGATATAGAATAGTGAATACAGAAAAAGACTATTTTGGTGTCTTATCCGAGAATTAGTAATACCGATACTAAAATCTCACGTTAAACTCTGACCAAAATTTCTATCACACAATCGTGGCATAATATAATATATCTAGTAAGTATTGCTTATTAGCGGAAGATAAAAGTTTAATTAAATACAGAACTAAACAATCATAATTTGAATCAAAATTAATTTTGTAAGAGTTGTGGTTGATAGGTTAGTTGTCCACCCTTAATCGATCTGGGGTTCGACTCCTCGTAAAATTTCCGGTGTGAAGCACTTTTCTCTTTAGTGAATTATATATATAAACGAGGTTTAGATGGTTCGAGCATGTGAGAAGGAGAAATTTAAAAAGCTACGAGGAAAGGTAAGAAACATCCTTTAGCTCACTGAGGTCATGGCCCATGACAGGAGCGAAAGCTTTTGTAACGCATTAATTTTGATTAGAACGTAAGCGGGACAACAAAAAACTACGTCATCAGGGAGGGAACATCTAAACATGTAGAGGTCGATAATTAGCTAGGGTAAAAGGATAGCAGGTAGTCGAACATTTTTCTGATTCTAACCGTGCTGTTTGGGGCTAGTCTAGTAGTACCTTGTCGTTGTTCCTAGATTGCTAGTATTACGGTAATTTCTTTCTATCTTTCGCTTCGGTATTCTAGAGTATTGTCGTTGTTACTGCTTGCTACTAGTGCTATTTCTTTCCTCCATCTAATTTTTTCTTCTAGTTTTTATATTGTTGTTATTATTTTTCTAGCTATTGTTGTTGATATTTGATTGCTTTCTATTCATCCTCTCGAGTTGTTAGTCTTTCGAAAACAGTTTCTTTATCTTCCCAGGATAAGGGTAAGAACTCGTACACACTATTCTTCTCAAACGCTACTTATAAAATGTCATTGAGCTTGTTGTTGTTGTTGTTATAGATCACAAATCGGAATTAGTTGGGATCCGAATATGAGTAATTGGATATCAGATGAAAAATAAAATAAAAATCCCAATAATTAAGGGTGCTTTTAGCCGCTTTTGAAACTCCAGGGTAAAATAAATAAACAGTAAGGACTCTTCGGGAGAAAGATCAGTAATTAGGACTTTCCTCCCATAGTAAAGAGAAACGACGACCGGCGAATTACAAAAGCAGAGAATTTCCCGTCGTTGGCTCAACCGCTGCTACACTCACTGTCTGCACAATCAGGTCCGGCTTTTCATATCTGGTAATCCTTGTCGTTCTGTACTCTCTATGTACCTCCACGTACCTCTGCTTCGTTGTTAGCTGTATTAGTTGTGGATTATAATAAAGGGTATTTTCTTAGGTAGCGATTTTGACCCAAAAACTGTTACTTTTATTGATAAGGAGATTTTGATCAATTTCTTTTCTAAGTGCTGATTAATGAGGGATTTCGATGCATCCTTGGCCTAGAGAGTAATATGTCCAATGTTTGCTAGGAGTCTTTTTAATCTTGTTTGAAATCTTTATGTCAGTAGAAAATGTAGAGAATTTCTGGTGTTATTAAACCTAAATTCTTGAATATTGGAATGACTGGGTCCAAATGGAGCGAAATGGATACTGATAATTTGTATGGCTGGCCCCAACTAATTAGGGATTGAGGCATAGTCGTTTTTTATTATTGAGCTAAAATAGAGATAAAAGAATAAGAAGGTGCATTTGGGATTGAGTCATCTGTCCTTTTAACTATCTAATTCTGTTTTGCTTCCTTGAGGGACTTATGGTAAGAGATTCTGTTCTGTTAGAATCCAATTTTTGGATATGCAAAAAACAAACTAAAAGGGGAAGGTGATCGTGTATTTTTGTTATGTTTTTATTAGCTTTTTATTAGATAATATACCCGTTTGAGTTGCTTGGGAGTAAGCCATAGTTGCAGTTATAGTTTTTAAAATATACCTTTTGATTTAACAATCTGCGCACCAAAAGACTGCTTAGAAGTTATGGCAGTTGTTATTTGGAGATAAATGATAATTACTTTTAGTTACAATGGATTGGCTTCAGTTTTGGGGTGGGTGGGGTTCTCACTTGAGAGTTTTATTCTCTTTGATAGAAAGGAATAATTGTGGTTGTGGGTTCGAGCCCCGCGGTGGGCGTCACCCCACTTGTGAGAATACATTGGGTTTGTTGTTGTTGTTGTTGTTGATGGAAAGGAATAATTCTGGTAATAAGATGTGGATGAAATGTTATTTAGGAATGATAAGAACGGTTTGGTGTGTCTGAACTGAAAGGAATAGTGGATGTTTTGGGGGATCTCAACTCCAACTTACGCTCTTAAGGCCAAATTCTTAGTTAGATTGTTTAGTTGGCATTTTCATTCCCCTGTAAACAATGTTGATAGTTTTTTGGATTTTGTTAGCTCCCTGATTTTAGCATAGACATTGTTCTGGAGCTAACTCTTTTGCTACCTTTTATTCTGCATCTTCTGGATGCCTTTTGTTAATAACAATTACGTCATCAAAAGGAATGATAAGAAAGATATGAAGTGGTTACACCTTTCAGATTATTTTGAATTATTTCTCTTTGCTATTCATTCCGTTAGACCAGTTCATGTTTTACTAGTTTTGGCTATTTATGTAGTACCGGATTACATTTGAAGACATATTAAATTCTATTTATCCATTTTCAGAACGAAAGTAGCACCTGGTTCTTGTTTGCCAGCTCAACAGCCATTAGCTATGGACCACTTTGGAGGAGGAAGTTGGACAATGATCCCCAACATCCAAACTCATAGTAATCCTTCCACACCCTCAAATCAAGACCAATTATTTCTGCAGCAACAGCAATTTCAGCAACAACAGTTCAATCAACCACAACAGCTCTATCAGCAACAGCAACAACAACAACAACAACAACAACAACAACAACAACAACAACAACGCTATCAACAGCAGATGCAACAGCAACAAATGCAGCAACAACAGCAGCAAATCCAGCAGCAGCAACAGCAGATGCAACAACAACAGCAGCAGCAACAACAGCACCATCAATCACTTGCCTCTCACTTCCATCTTCTGCAAGTACCAGGCGAAAACCGTGATCTATGGATTATCTTTGGATTGCTATTTCAGTAGAGTAACGAGGTATTCTTCTTTCTTAGTGAGACGTTTTGCTCTAACTTTGCTTTCATCTTACAGTTGGTGGAGAATTTGGCTGATGCTATTGAAAATGGAAACCGAGATCAGCACTCAGATGCATTGGTTTGTTCATGTTTTAACTGATGCGTTATATAATAATTTGATCATTACATGTTAGTTTGTCATTTCTTCTAGTTTAACAAATTTCCTTTTTCCTTCACAAGGTTACTGAATTGAAAAACCAGTTTGAGAAGTGCCAGCAGCTGTTGACCTCAATATCAGGGTCTATTAGCTCAAGATCTATGGTATCTCATGTGCACCCTTTGATAGCTGTTGAAACTTATTTTAAACGCCCCACCCCACCCCACCCCCCACCCACACACACACACACACACACAAAGCCCAAACACAGAGACAAGAAAAAAAGAAGAAGAAGAAAGCACAAAAACAAATTTAAAAGTATTATTTTCTGAAAGAGTTGGATCTGTTTACTTTGGCCATGTAATTGCTTTTAATGGTGCTCTTCTATTAGGCCTGTTTGTGCAACTTATAGCTGTTAAGAATTTTACAGAAAAGTGTGGTTTATTATGTTTGAGACATTAACCCCTTGAACAAAGTTACTCCAGAAAGTATAGTATTGATTTATATTGTGATGCTTCAATGTCGATAAGAATTGACCATTCGTGTGTTCTTTTGACAGACAGTTGAGGGACAAAAGCGCAAAAAGGCAGAGTGCGAACAATTGCTAAATCAGCGAAGGTGTGTATCGTGGTGGGGATACTTTTAGTTATGTTTCTGAATGTTGCTACTGAAAGTAGTATAATTTGCATTGGCTTCTTCTTCTGATGGACATGATTCGTGTTTAATTCCAGGGATCTTATTTCAAAGTACAAAGGCTCGGTTGAGGAGCTTATTAACTCTGAACTGTAGCTGCTACTTTCATTCTAACTATGGTAAGTTACGTGTTGCAAGTTGTTTCTAGTCTGCACAAAAGAAGTTGACCTGAATCACCTGTCATTTTGTTTTTATTCAATGCCAGTGAAACCGAGTGTACGTTACTGAAATTCCTCTAGGTCTGGGCTGTTGTCATTCTTCGCTAAAGACCACATTTTAATGGCGCTCTGCTCCTTAAGTCTATACTTTTTTGCCTTTAATAACTCTGCTATTTTCAAATGGAGTATTCAACTAGCAGCTGGATGAACTTTCTCTTGTCTCAGCATCGACTTGGTTATCCATGCTAGATGTCCATGCCATCTACAGAAGTAAAACCTCTTAAGTTACTGAAATTCCTCTGGGTCTGGGAAATTGTTATTCTTCTTTTCTTAAAGCACTTAGTATGCTCTCCACATAGTGGCATGCTAAGTTGCTCGGACACGGGTGCGGGTGTCTGACACGGATGTGGATCTAGAGGTCGGATTTTTCAAGATATAAATTTTAAGATTCGGGGATACGGATCCTAGTACGGATACGGTACGAGGATCCGGCTAAAAAGTATTTAAAAAAATCAGGATCTCTCTAATTTATGAGAAATTTTGTGGAATACTTACGTATAGCTTGTAAAGTGTGGATTTCTNGGCTGATGCTATTGAAAATGGAAACCGAGATCAGCACTCAGATGCATTGGTTTGTTCATGTTTTAACTGATGCGTTATATAATAATTTGATCATTACATGTTAGTTTGTCATTTCTTCTAGTTTAACAAATTTCCTTTTTCCTTCACAAGGTTACTGAATTGAAAAACCAGTTTGAGAAGTGCCAGCAGCTGTTGACCTCAATATCAGGGTCTATTAGCTCAAGATCTATGGTATCTCATGTGCACCCTTNCTTATTCTCAAGTTGTAGATAAGTAAAACATTGATTTCCTAGATAAGATATGCTATTTTCTTCAAATTAACCCTAGTTTTAGTTCTGATTTCGATAATCAAATTGTATCTCGTCTCGAATTTTTCTATCCGTCGTGGTCAAAGTACCCAAAATTGTTTGACCAGATCCGGTATGGATCTCGTACCCACACCCATACTAATATCGTATCAACACGGGTGCGGCACCTAAACTACCATGTCGGAGCAACTTAGGTGGCCTGCAAGTGAATTTGGGTAAGGGAAGATTAAACTTGCAGATCTTCAAGTTCAGCCTTGGGATTTCTCTCTTACATAACATTTCTCAACTAGTTGCACTCCATACGGTTGAGTTATCATCTTCCTTTATTTGGATTCTTCTGAAGAGAACTATTCCAATTCTAAAAACTGGAAATCTGTTCAATCAAACATAATATCAATTTAGTGTTATATTAATCGAACTGCAATTGAAGTAGTTGCTATATTCAGCATCCTATACAACATCCAGTTCCTCAAAATTAAGATTCAGAGAACCAATTCTTTTTCGTGGGATCATTTGCGCATCATTGTTTCTTTGAAGCAGATGGCTTCACTCATCATGAAGCAATAGTTCCTCTTTTGATCTCATTTAATAACAGTGTTGTGACCTTTATTAAGCATCTGAATTCCCATATGGCTGGCCTGATGAAACTTTTTTCTTTATACAGGAAAGTGAAGACACAAGTTGCTAGCATCTGCATCTTTGTGCTTGCACCACGTCAAGCGAAGGCCATTAGATGGGAATTCTTCCTCATTCGTTTGTCCTCAGACTTTGGCGGTGACTTGATATGTCTTTGTCTTCGGACCAATAAAGATATCTTTATCGGTATAATATTGACTATTGGCATCCATGTTTCAAGAAGGTTGAATTGTGCACTTGGTTGAAGGTTGAGTTAGTTACTGGGAGGAATGGGATCAATTCCCACTTAATATATTTTTTCCTCCTTTTTCTTGTGGCAGTGCACCCATGTACTAGAAATTCTAGGTCCGCCTCTCAAGTTTTGGACGACGAAAAAGCATAAGTATTATGTTGAATTTTTCTATTTTAACAGGAAATTGTCAAGCAAAATTTCCCTTTTTTGGTTTTTCAAACCTATCAGTGTTTTCTCTAATTCGTATTTGTCACAAAAGGTAAGAGACATTTGAACATTATGAACTTTGAGATAGAATCAATTGATTTTGAAAGGATGGATAAAGTTATATGCTTTGTGGTCCCGACATAGAGCAATAATTTGTCACTAATTCCTACATCCGCCTTACACTACATTAAATATCAGTAATTGCGTGGAAAAACAAATATTATTTGATGATATTGCTACTTACCTACCTCAAGTTCTTAGGATGTTGCAATTTAGCCCCCGAAATAATCTAATGACATTACGTACGTCACACCAGGATAAGACTTTACGTTTTTAGTTCGTTATTTTCTGATACGTATTCTGTAACATTCTATTGATGTGCATATGAGGAATATTCAACTAATTAATTAATTAGTTTATCAATGTTATTGTGTACTCCCTCTGTCCACTTTTATTTTGCATGTATATTAAAATATATTTTTATTTTTATTTGTCACTTTACGTATATCAAAAGAAGACAAAACAAAATTTCATGTTATACCCACAATATTGATTACTTATTTCAAGTCATTTTGTTAAATCCAATAAAATATGCATCAATTAATATGAGTATCATGGTGAATTATGTACTTCATTAATTATTTCTTAAGGGGCGTAAAAAGTCAATACGTGTCAAGTAAAAGTGAACGGAGGGAGCAATTGGCAAGATTAGTTAGGGATTAATTCCTTTCCTTTAGTCATAACTTTGGTTGACGTCGAAAAAGATTGGTGTTTGAATTTAAAGTTGAAAGTGAAGATTCAAAAAAGATATTTAAATAAGAATTTCACTTGAAACAAAATTTAAAATTTAGGAGAAGCTCATTATTTTACTTGCAATAAATACTCGTCAAATAAGTTTTTTAAAATTCCATTGGTATTTCAAATATCGATGTTATTTGAAAATATTAAACTTCAGTATTTACATAACTAAATTATTTATGGCCAAACGGAATTATAATATGCATTCATTTTCTTTCATTCTTTTTATGTAAATTACATTCTTCCTAATGCCACATGTGGGGTTTGGGGAGGGTAGTGTGTACCCCGACCTTATCACTGCCTGGAGAGGCAGAGAGGTTGTTCTTAGTAATTGCTAAATTACCCTAATTTTCTGAGTATTTATTAAAAATCAAATTTTAGAAGTTGCTTATAGTTAATTGTTTTTTTATAGCGAAAGTTTAATTTTTATGTCAAAAGTAAGTTCAGCTAAAATAAATTCAATTGACCACTGAGTGTCTTGTGTTTAATATACAAAAAAATGAATGATGACCAAATTTAATGTCATTAATGTAGTTTCGGTTTGAGTGAGATAGGATCATAAATTAGGACATGAAGAAACCCGTGAACCTTTCACTTTCAAAAATTTCCCCCCTCAATTAGTAGTATTTCTATTTCGAAAATCCAAACAAGGAGAAGGTCTCCAAAATCCAAACTAAGATCGTAAATCGTAATGGGAAGTGAAGATTATTGTAGCATCTCCATAATCACAGCAAGGGCTCTTACAGAAATTAGGAAAAGGAGATCTGCAGAAACGACGTGTACCAGGAGCTTTACTACTTGTATATCACCAAGGTGGATTTTGTCGAGGTGGTTTGAGACAAAAAGAAATGGCGCAGAAAAAGTGAAGGAGCAACAGCTTCAATATGGTAGCAGAAAGAAGAAGAAGGATTCTCTTACGAGATTAAATAAGGAATCCTTGTCGCCGTCTCCAGCATTGGAAGAACCAGGTAAATATAGCTTTAACATCTCGCATTTTTTAAAGATTTGTGATTATGTTGACCGATTAATAGTAGGCTGTTTACCACTTTTCTATTGATAAATATTCATGGAGTTGTATTTAATATCACTTGATTGTCAGTATGTAAAATTTAAATATACACTTATTCTTTAAGGATTTAACTTTTATTCGAACATAAAAAATAAAAATAAAAATCCAACCTGAAATAGGTAATTTTTTCTTATTTCTTATTACAAATTTTATTTTTTAAGGATGGTTATTTGTAGCTAGCGAGTTTATAGTATAAACATATTATTACTGTTGTGTATAGAAGTTTGTTTTCTTAATAAAAAGGGTGTCTGATGGTCAGTGAATTAGTGTTCACTATTTCCATACAAACCGAAAATAAACTAATTTATAGTTCAATAAAACGATTAAAAACAATGGACATATTGCAGAAGTTGTTTCTTTTGTAAATATGTTTGCTTGAATTATTATTCTGTTTGGCCAAACTTCTAAAATGAGCTTATTTTAAGAAATGTTTTTCTTAAAAGTACTTTTGGCGAGAACAGTTTGTGTTTGACTACTTAGTTTGAAAAGTACTTTTGAGTAATAATTAGAGTTTGGCTACTAAGTTTGAAAAGTACTTTTGAATCGCAATTGGTGTTTGACCAATCTTTTAAAAAGTGATTTTAAGTGTATTTCTCTCAAAAGTATTTTAAAAAAAAATATTTTTAAAGAAAAATTACTTCTCAAAAATATTTTTTTCCCTTCTAAACAGTTGACCAAGCACCTTACTTTCAGAAAAAACACACTTTTAACATTAAAAAAAAAATACTTTTGCCTCGAAAGATGCATGGCAGTAAGGTTGTGTAACAAGAAGTTTGGCAGGACGAGATGAAACACCAAACGGTAAACAGAAATAGGACGAGATGAAACACCACTCCTTTATAAAATTCATATTACGAAGACAAAAAAAAATTAATATTAAGAAATGGGTAGGACCATGTTTGCTTAGAACTAGAAAACTGAGAGACAGCTTCTTTTGCCAAATCCGTTGTTTTTTAATGTTATTTAATTCCTACCTTCCTGCCGAAATTATTTAATTCAGTTAGATAAGATGCAGACAAACAAACAAATAATTACTCCAAACAATTTCGGCAGGTTTGAATTCAACCTAAAATATGATTTTAACACTTAGTAATAAATATTTAAACTCTTATTTTGAGCACGCTGTCATCTAATATAGAAACTTTATTATCTCTTATTGAAATATTGCAATTCCGGGGCAGGGCGGGCCGGTAGACGCGGGTGGAAGTGCCATGCAGGGCGGGGCGAGGCGAGGAGGGTGGATGCGGGTGTGTTTGTGGTGCGGGTGGAAGTGCCATGCGGGGCGGGGCGGGTTAACATTTTGCAGTTTTATATAAAATCTGCACCGTTCCGCCCTGCCTGCCATCCCTAAATTCCGGTGGTGGGACATAAAATTGAGTTTAGATGTTATTTTAGTATTTTTGCCTTTACGTTTTCATATTATATCCCGTGTAAGAATATGGAAACAATTTGTTCTTTTTGATTGACATGGAAAATGACATAATAATATCGGGAAAGGGTCTAATCTGTCCCTTTACTATGATAAATTGTTTAAAATTATCCCCCATTATATTATTGGGTCACAAAAGTCCCTGCCGTCTTACTATCCTAACAAATATATCCTTAGTTAGACGGAGGTGCCACGTGGCACCCATCCGTGCCCTTTATACATCTGGGTACATATTAGAAGACCCGCTCCATGAAACCCCCAAATAATATTTGGACATGTAACTTATTACCTGAATGCATTATTTTTGCAATGTAGATAGAAAGTAAGATGAGAAAACAAGGTAAAAAGAAGAAAGCCATCATTTTTGCAAAATTCATGTCATTATGATTTCATCTGTGTAATATTTATTAAAACAAACCAATCTAACATTTTATGCAGGAGGAGACAAGAAAGCAGACTCTTTGAACCTAGGCATTGGATTTGGTTTAATTTATCTGTTTAACGCTACCAAAAATGAGCTGAACAAAATCGTTGAGATTCGTAGAGAATTGGAAATCCTGCTTCATAATTCCAAGATGGAATTCCAAAAACAAGGAAGAATCAGACGTAATCTTTCCGCTTCAAGAGCCCAAATATCACACGACGATTCAGATTGTGTTGAACAATTCGCATACTCAACTGATATAGAAGAAGAATCAGAAATCACTTGCAGCCATGATCATACAGCTTTCAACTGCAAATCAATGAAAGGAAAAGAGACGAATTTGGAAATGAACCAACTTGAAGCAGAACTTGAAGTCGAATTACAACGTTTGCAATTCCATTCAGATTCACAAGTCATGTTGAAATATCCAACACAACAGAATGCTGAGGTACGTTCTGTTGATTACAAATTGGAGTATGACATGACTATACTAATTTGCTTTTAGTTTAGCTTGAGCAAAGCAATAGAAAGTATAGGGCAGCCCCAGTACACTAAAACCCCGCTATGCGTGGGGTTCGGGGAAGGCCGAACCACAATGGTTTATCGTATGCAGCCTTACCCTGCATTTCTGCAAGAGGCAGGCTGTTTCCACGGTTATAATTTTCTAATTAGTTTTGTGTAAGACCTCAAGTAGTGAACTTCAATTGTGGCAGATTATGGATAGCTCAGAGGGAAGCCTTGGCACAAGCTTTACAGAAGTATACGACCCTAATGCCTGTGTAACAATAAGAGAAAACTGTGGAGTTCCAGCAGAAGAATTAAACAGGAAACTGCATGAGCTTCTACAGACAAGGCAAGAAGAAAGGATCAAAGAATTGGAGTCAGCTTTAGAATCCACCATGCAAAAGCTTGAAGAAAAAGAAAAGTTGATCTGTTGGTGGAGAGACACTGCCAAGGTCATCTCTCAACAAATTCCTAGTCGTCGATCACTTGCTACAATAGATTAAACGCCACACCAACCTTGAAGGTATTTGTCCAACGTTTTTTTGGATGGAAAGAAAGAAAAAGAAAAACAGAACCTTTTACATGGCCGGATACCATTTCATGTAAAAGAAGGTCAAGGGCAAAAAACATAGCTTCATATATCAAATACTAAAGTTTAGTTTGAAATAGCAAGAGGAATGGATGCCTTCATTTTGTTTAAGATAGTTGCCACTGTCCACAGAGTTATTTCTCAGGAACACACTAAAAGTCTGGTTTAACATTGTAGTCTGCTGACGAAAAATAAGGTAATTATCTATGAGAGAATGAAGAATATTAACTTGGAAAAATACAATAAGTTTAAGCCAAACAATTACACTGCAAGTGTAATGTCATGGGCGGCTTTCCAGCCATGCCCCATGACCCCTTGGACGCGCCCCGTGGCGTCCTAGCAAGCCTCCCAACGCCTAGCGCCACGGACGGCCCCGTGGTCTTGGCCGAACCAAGTGACAAGCGCACATGTGCCTCTGTCGCCCCACCAATTTCCCTCGCTAGCGCCCAGCCACAAGCAGCTGCCAACAGCGCCGCGCGCGCA
>ML450485.1:49170-64614 GCA_005239535.1 Nicotiana rustica
AAAGTAGTATAGTAAGTTAACTTGATCGCTTTGTCGAGTACTATCCACATCAATTATGAGCAGAGTCATAAATGTTCCAATCTCACGCTTCCATTATTGTGCATTCACCTCTACTTCTATTTGAAAATAATATTTCTCAGTCTGATAGTTCAGTTAAAACAAACCAATATATCAATATAAGAATTATTCAATCATACTCCGAAAAAATAAACTCTAATCAGACATGAAAATTAAGAGATTATGATCTATAATTTCTAAAAAAAATTTAATCAAAGAAAATTTATAATAGTATTAGCAAAAGTAGACAGACCACAGTCTATAATTCTAAAAGAAAATTTATAGTAGTATCGATGTATACCACAATGCATACTTATAATGCTACCAATGGAAGACGTAGACCAAAAAAAATTAATTTTGTGTAAACAATCGCTCAAATTTTTGATTCACCTAATTGTGTAGTGTACAAAATAAAATCTAAAAAAATATCTAAATGGACATAAAATTAAATATTAATCTAAAAAGGATCATTTTATGAAAATATTTTGTCTGAAGCATAGTTTTGCTGGGCCCGTGCTTAGCACAGGCATCTCCAACTAGTTTTAAAAAGAAATTACGTCAATGTTTTGCAATAGAAGCAAAATCTCTTTTTTCTTCTTTTTCTTTTACCTTTTGATTTTTTTTGGAGTTTCAATTAATTTTATATTTAGCACCTTTTTCCTAGCTGTATAGCCATTTAAGGGCATGTTAGCTATATCCAGTTAATCATTATTTCTTATTTTTACAATAGTACTAATGTATTTTTTAAAGCAAACGAATTGGTCATTTTCTTGTCGTGTTGATCTTTTACGTCAAATTGATCAACTGATGATAATACAAAATTCAAGGGGGTCAATTTTCCGTTTTCGAGGGGATTTTATAAATAATCCCCTTATTTTCCGAGATTGCTTTTCTTTTTCTTAAGATTATTACTGTTTATTTTGAGGCCGTACACATAATTGGGTGGAAAATGATTTGGAAGAATGGGGTATTAGCGTATATATCTTACTTAAAATATTGGTTTCAGAAATTAATGACACTAGCAACAATTTTACATTTTTTAACTTCAAGAAAATATGTTATGTCCTCCGTCCAAATTGATATGTACTCCCTCTTTTTGGGCACAACCATTAAAGAAATCTAGACAAAAACAGTTAGGTGTGACTAAACTATTCTTAATTAAATATTGCGGCATAATTAATTGAGGAGTAAAAGACTTTTTAGGAATATGTACATAATTTTAGAAAAATAAATTAAATTTTTTCTTGATTATATAAATGGACACTTATTTTGGACCAAAATAAGAAAAACAATTGATCACTTATTGCGGACGGAAGGGAGTAGTATTTTTTGGAAAAGGGAGAAAGATATTGTTGGAAATGTTAGACGCATTATTGACGATTAGCATTCAGATCTGTCAAGAATTGTTGCAAACACCCTCAAGAGTTGAATAAAAGTTCATACTGCTTTTTCACCAAGCTTTACACACATACTTCTTGATATCTTCCTACCCAAATTTACCTCACTATTCAAGAGTCAATCCCACCATGCAAAATATTAAAAACAAAACCAGTTAACCAATGATAAGGAATATCATTGGTGTTTTCCAGTTATGTAAATTCTGTTTTTTCTCTAATACACAGTGATTGTTACTGAGATGGTAATCCCTTTGACAAAATTGTACTTAATTACAAAGTCTATCTTCTATTTCTTGTTCAAAGCAAGTGCTAGGTCCCTCAGCTCCTCAAAGGCTTGCATAGTTTCTGCATCAAATCCTCCCGCAAACTGTACCAATAAAGACAACTAAGATATGACATTTTGAACAATAGACCAGTGCAGTCCACAAATCCGTTCTTCATCAGTAGTAATCATGTTCATCTTAGCAGGTGAAGTTAGTCAATATAAAAGTTCATCTCTTTTTAGTACTCCTATTTCTTTTTGTTGCAGAATTAGCAAACTTTTTTAAGGGAGAAAGCCTTCTATTGAGCCGAGGGTCTCCCGGAAACAGCCTCTCTACCCTTCGGGGTAGGGGTAAGGTCTGCGTATATCCTACCTCCTCAGACCCCACTAGTGGGATTTTACTGGATATGTTGTTGTTGTTTAAGGGAGAAAGCGACAGGAGAAAATGTACAAGCCAGTATTTACTACGATTACAACACAAACCTGATGAATTCGGAAGGCAAATCTCACTCCTTGGAGTAGCATGTAGTCCATGGAAGTGTCTTTATCTAATGGTCCCTTTGACTGAAGCTCCGCAGCTACCCTCTTCATGTACATCTTGGCCAACTTCACTGAGCCAAACTTTATCTGCATAATTTCTTTTAAACTAAGTCCATAGCAAAATGACAACTACACAGATTGACAAGAAAAAGAGTATTGAACATTCTATAAAGGAGGACATGCACATATGCAAGAAAGGTCACTGCCCCCTCCCTTTTATCTTTCATAAGCCGAGGGTCTTCTGGAAACAACCTCTCTGTCTTCTAAAGGTAGGGTTAAGTTGTGCATACACTACCCTCCCCAGACCCCACTTGTGAGAATACACAGGGTTTGTTGTTGTCGTTATTGTACAATATTGAACTGTTGGAGATTGAAAATGGCATAAAGAATGTAGTATAAGATAATCTGCAATCTTGAAACTTGTCATTATGTAAGACACTTACAAGATCTAGGAAGCAGAAAATCACTTCTCATATTCCCCTAAAGTTTGGATTCCCTTCTATACAATGCCTTAAACAGTTCAGCAACCTAATAAATAATGGTTATATCTTATTGGCTACTCAAATCAAGCTCTATTGCCATTTGAAGACCTAAATCTACCCAAGACTTTCTATTTAGAAACAGCAAGAAACAAACAATGAAATAGCTGAACCTTGCTTAGTATCCCATTATCAAGCATCCAGTCTGTGGGGATTTTGAACTCTTTGCAGTGACGCATCAATGAGTCTCTGGTCCGATGAAGGTTATAGACACTACGCTCCATCCTGCGATGTGAAAGATAAGATTTGAAGGGCAAGGAGGTAAAACGTAATATATCCGACATTACAAACAAAACTTGAGGTCTTACTTCTCTGACAAAGAAACCATCTTCTTTAGTGCAATATCACATGGCAATCGAGGATCGTCCTTGTAACTTGAAACTTCATTCTCCAACTTCTTGAGATCTCTATATCCAAAAGCTGCCTCCCTTAGTGTATCTGCTTTTCTCTCGGGCCAGTCAAAGTGCTTTAGCACTGCCCTTTCGTCCACCTTCAAAACAGCACAAGCATAATGATCAAAATTTAGCAGTGTATTACAAGCTGCACCTCCTACTTAATATATGAAATACAGCAGATAAAGCACCTCGATATTGATCGAATTTTTTGGGAACTGCCATTCTGGATTCAGTTCGTAATGATTACTGAACTGAATGTCACTAAAGTAAAATAGACTAGGACAATTGAATGATCCTTAAAATTTTCAAATTGAGACAATAACAACGGTATCTTTATTGCAGTCAATAAAGATTTCAAAATGTATTCTCACCAGAAAGCAAAGTTCATCATCTAGCCATTTCACAAAAGCAACTATGTCTTCAATATCCGCAAAAACTGCACGGTTGACCTCAGCTATCAGGGAATTCACAAATTCTGCTTGGGTCTCCACGTCTGCCTTTATCTACAAGCGGAACAATAACATGCAATCAGGAGTAAAATAAAATCCAGAGACAAATGAAAAATATCTAGGAAAAATCTAAATAGTTCCTCGTTTATGGATCATATAAATGGTCAAGGAGGACAAGGGAAATGTTCTTGGACAACTTGAGTCATTATTGTGCAATTCAGTGATCATTGATATCGACAATAATAGAATGAGAAGAGCAGACAGAAAGAACTCACAGCCAGCAAATAAGATGATCTGTTCTCAATTTCGCCAATCATGCTACTACGAACGTCTGCAACACTTGAGGGATCACATGCTCCTCCATTTAATGAATCCTTCCTAGAATCTCTCTTCATTAATGAATGATAAAACTCTACTACTTGAGGAGCTCTCTGCACTGTGCCAGTTGTAGTTTTTGCCATGAGTTTTGGAGGAGGTGGCGGAGGAGGAGGGGGAGGTGGTGGAGGAACATGAACTTGAACACAATCTTCTCCTTCTGTTGCACTTAAAGCAACAGATGAAGGCCTTGGAGGAGGATTAGGAATTCGCAAGACACGTTTCTCAACCACCTCCAATGGGTTGGTGGTTAATTTATGTTGGGAAACAAGAGGCTCAATCTCCTTCTCCACTTCCTTGGAACACATAAAACCATCAGATTGTCTTCTCTTATTACTATATATCAAGTCCTCTAGATAAAATTTTGATCCACTTATCGAGTGCCTGCGAGTAGAACTTTGTGTATCATCCCAACTATGATTAATGGTATTATCCGGGCTATCAACTAGTTGCATATCTTCATCGGTAATAGGCCATTTCTTTAACTTCTTAACAAGGCTTAACCTCCTTGAGCTACTATATTTCGACTCCTCGTCACTATGATCATAAGACAAGCAAAGTGATTCCCTACTCTTCTCACTATCATGAGGGCTACATGTCTTTTCACAAGCCGCGGACGAGCAATTGCGCAATTCTTCGCGCAAACATGAGTTCACCCACCTTAAGTAGGCAAGCTCCTCAACCTCATTCAATCTATTCATTTGAAGACCCTCAACTTGTTTGCAAAGGTTTTCATTTGTGTGTCTCAACATAGAAGCCTCTGCTTTAATATTCTCAATTGTGTCCCCCTGATAACAATAAAGTGAAACAAAGAGAAACAAGATATAATCAAGCCAACCAATTACAGTTGTTAAACGAATTCATTTTTTCCTACACTATGCATGAAAAATACAAGATAAAGTTTGAACCACATTTTTCAGTATTTCACTAATAAACTACTAGAGAATAAGAGAAAACTATGCATTAAAGACACCTATGGCCACTTTATCAACAACAACAACAACAACAACAACAACAACAACAGCCCAGTGAGATCTGACATGTGGGGTCTGGGGAGGGTAGTGTGTGACCTTACCCCTACTCCGGAGGAGGAGAGAGGCTGTTTCCGGTAGACCCTCGGCACAAGAAGGAAAGAGACAATGTATCAGTAGCAGCAAAGGAATCCAGACAGATAATAGAGAGCAAAGTAGTAACACTAAGGATCAACAAAGGCACAATACTACATACGCAAGGGAATAATATGTACACAAAGGGCCGCTAAACATACTATAGCCTAACTTTATCAAGGTTTTGCAAATTCAAAAATTCAAAACTGAAATTAAAACTGGATACTTTTATAGACAAAGCAGTCAAAGTACCTCAGAAAGCCTACAAGCAATATCTCTTTTCTGAAGCTGGAGCTCCTTATTCAAGCGCCTCAACTCCACAACCTCCATTTCCAAACTAGTCACACTTTTGAATTCTTCCCTATTCGATATCTCATCTTGCCTCTCTAGAGCAGCAGCCAAGGAAACCAGTTGATCAGTAAGCCTTGCCTTTTCACATTCCAACAATTCAACTTTCTTCACAAAGCTATCAATCTCACTCTTCTTCAACTCCAGTTCCCTCCCGAGCTCGACAACTTTTGGACTCCTCTTGAATTCTGATAACTCAGCCTGCAACTTCAATTCCCTTCCCTTTGATTCTTGTAACAAGCTCCTCAAATGATCAATTTCATTGAACAGATCACGCGAACCAGAAGATTTAGCCCTGTGGATATTAACTGTTTGAGGATGAACTTGAGTTGAACTGGCTGAACATGACAAGTCTCCCATTAAAGACCTCTTCACCCTTGACTGAGAAAGCCCAGAAGAGTTCTTCTGGTTCGAGTTTTCGTTGACAGAAAGTGGCTCTTTCCTTGCATGAATTGTGGTCGGTAACTTAGATTTTTTATCCCCTGAGAAACCTCTCACAATTTGAGAACCCCATGAAGATCTCACCTTTGACAGATTACTACTATTTCCTTTCGCATTGCTATTACTACTACTACCCTTTGGTGCCTTATTTTGATCACCAAATTTTGAAGCTTTCACTCTATTCTCTGATGATTTCTCCTCTCCCATTGTGACAACTAAAAAGATTCTAACCCCTTATACTCAAAACCCTGAATAACTTATTTATGAGGTCAGAAACTCCACAATCCCATTAGATTAAGCTCTAATACCCTGATAAAATGACTAACCCAACTTTGAAGCTCAAAAATGAAACTTTTTCACCATAAAATTGAGCTCTAAAGAGGTTTAGCAAAGCTCAAAATTGAAACTTTTGCACCATTTTTTCAGCATTGGTCATCACAGATATTAAGTGGGGGTCTTCAGTAAGAAGCTCAAAACTGAAACTTTCCCACTACAGTTATTAAACTTTGGAAACCAAGAATTTTATAGGGTTTACTCAGAAAATAAACTACACCAAAAGGGTGGAGCTCAATAAATTCAAACTTTTCCACTATATATTCAGCTCTAGAAAACACAAAAATCAGATGAGTTTCTTTCTCTAGAAAATCAGTTTGATGTGTAAAACTTCAAAAGTTCAAGAGTTTCCCTTTATATAAAGCTTGTGGAAGCTGAATATTAAATGGGTTTCTCTTAAAAATTAATTTTGGCTAGTCTAAAAACGTACAAAAATTTAATCTTTTCACTACTCAAAAGCCAAGAAAGCTTAAGAGTATTTATTGTCTTTGATCGTGCAAAGAAGACGCTCCTCTTTGATGACTTTTGAAGAGACAAATCATTAGTTAAAGAGAGCTGAAAATGGTGGAAAAAAAGCTCACACTTTGAGGATTCACTACACTATGTTCGGGAGAGAAAAAAGGGGAAGATTGTCGCAGCTTTAGTGGCCGTTTGAATTTTGAAATTTGAATTTGTTTTTCCGTTTTTTCTTTATTTCCCCCAGAGATTTGCATTTACTGATGGTAATATAGAATTGATCTTAGCCGTGTATTTTTTGTTGGTCCCACAGGCTTGCTTGGAATGGTCTTAAATGAACGGTTGAGATTTCCAACAAAGAAAAAGGTTCTGCAACGGTCGACTCCCGCGCTTGACCTTATACGTAATCCAGTTCAAATTAGTAAATGAAAAGGTCAAATTTTGCTTCAAAAGAATCTCACTTTGGCAACATATGTCATTCATTTTTAGCATAACTTCAAGTGATATATTGATCATTTTAAAGTGGGAAAAGGGCCTAAAATACCTCTATGGTTTGTTAAATCGTTTAAAAATAGACTTCGTCCATCTATCCGTCCGAAAAAGCACATGGCGTTATTTTTCTCAAGAAAGTCAATAGATGAGGTATTCACTTCTCTCTCGGCACACGTTTGCCTAACTTGCGCCTGCCATGTGTAAGAGAGCTCAAGTACCTTCTTGGAAAGCAAAAATAACATAGGAGTCTGTAGTTACTCAACGACGGCATACAGGAAAACAACATAGTGTTGTGGAAAGTAAAGAGGACTCATCATCAGACGATGGAAGACCTAATTTGACTCAAAGTGCGAATCGGACTGCAATCACACCTAAGCAGTCAAATGCAGAATGGCTGAAGGAATGGGTGGAGGTGATTCAACGTTCGCAGGAGAATCGCAAGCAGTCCTGGGCAGATGAGGTGGAACAAACTGAGCAATTGGAGTCGATTGGGATAGCGAGCCGAGAAGCAAAGCAAAGCAACCGAGGGAACGCAATACAAGCTTCTATTTGGGAAAAATTCGATATTGCAAAGATAGCAAATGTTGGGTTCAAATTGGAGTATTGGCAACCTAATACTCATGGTAAGAACCCTATTGGGAAAATCGACTATGATGATATTAGCTCTAAGATAGAAATTTGGGTAAATGTCGTAGTATGTTATATGTTCTATGAGCTCATCCACTGTTTGTTGTTTTACATGGGTTTATTCAGAGATTGTGGGCAAAATATGTATAAACAAAATAGTAATGCTCAAGAATGGCATAATTTTAGTTTGATTCAACAGTGCTGAAGGGAAGAATGAGGTAATTCAAGGTGGGATATATCATTTTGATAACAAGTCGTTTCTTGTTAAATCTTGGTCGTCGGACATGGAGTTCACTAGAGAAGAATTATTCACATCTCCAATTTGGATCAAGTTACCCGGGCTTGATTTTAAGTATAGGAGTGCAAAGGGTCTAAGCAAGCTTGGTAGTCTGGTAGGCAAACCTCTGATGGTGGATAAAAACACTGAGAAGAAGGTTGGTCTAAATTTTGCAAGGTTATTGGTTGAAGTGGAAGTCGATACCACCCTCTCTGATAACATTTTGTTTCGAAATGAAGGGGGAGTTATGATAGAGCAAAGAGTTGAATATGATTGGAAACCTACGTTGTGTTAAGTCTGTAAGAAATATGGCCATAAGAGTGAAGACTGTTGAAGGAACAAGAAGAACAAACAAGAGGAAGAAACTCAACCACAACCTGTAAAGCAGTAGGATAAGGTGGGAATACAAACAAAGAAGAATGGGTTGTACAAAGAATCTGGGGAGGCGGCAATGTATCCTAAAAAGAAGGCTGCAAATATACAGATAAGGGGAGCGGGAAATCAAGTTAAGGAATGGATTACTTCATATAGAGTTAATAAAGCAATACAAGTACATCAAAAACATGTATTTATTATAAACTCATTTCAGACTTTAGGCAAGTAAAGAGGGGAGGAAAATAACAGCATGCATCATGATATTGGAATGCAAGCAAGTACCTTATCAAGTATGTCTGGGCATAATCAAGATAGTGGAGTTAGAAATGAGGGAGGGACTTTTCAACCCCCTTCGGGTCATGATTAACTTACTGTGTTGGAATACTAAGGGCCTGAATGCCCTACTAAGCAGAAGGAGGTCAAACTCCTATGCAAAAAGACTCATGTAGGATTGATAGGACTGCTTGAAATAAAGGTGAAAGCACACCGAGTGGAACATGTCGTAAATAAAATGTTTGTAGGTTGGCAACATGTGACTAATTTGTCTTCCCATTACAATGGAAGGATTTTAGTGGCTTGGAAACCAGATATGTACCAGGTATTGGTAGGAGTGGGATCGTCGCAATCTCTCACTTGTCAAGCTACATATTTACCAATGCAATTGCAGTTTCAAGTTACTTTCGTCTATGCTTTTAATACTAGAGATGACAGAAAAGAACTATGGGAATATATTAGGAGAATTAATGCAGTTAGTAATACTCTATGGATTATCCTAGGAGATTTTAATTTTGTTTTAGCTCTAGGGGACAGAATTGGAGGTAACCCAGTAACCATGGCTGAGATTGTTGATTTTCACACATGTATAGAATTGTGTGGCTTGTTAGAATTACCTAGTCATGGACATAGGTATACATAGAATGATAAGCAGGGAAGAGATAGAAGCTTTTCCAAGATTGATTGGGCTTTTGTGAATGGAGATTGGATAGACAACATGCCAGTGTGTGTGGCCACTTTTTTGCCTGAGTGAGTGAGTGACCACTGTCCACTTAGAGTTACTTTGATGCAGCCTCCAAGAAGTCAGAGAAAACCTTTCCACTATTGTAATGTATGATCTACTCATCCAAACTTTCTTGAGCTGGCGGGGACAGTTTGGGGTGTTCAAGTGGAGAGGTACAAAATATTTCAAATTGTTAGAAAACTTAAATTACTGAAGAGAAGATTGAGAGAATTAAATACATAAGGTTTCAAGAATATTGTTGATGAAGCTGATGAAACTAGAGAGGCATTTGGAAATCCAAAGGAAACTACAACTAAATCCTTTAGATAAAGTACTCCAGCAAAAGGAAAAGCAATTGGCCACACAGTATAAAGAGAGATCTTTCTTGGCAGAGTGTTTCTTGCAGCAAAGGAGTAAAGTAACATGGCTGAAACTGAGAGATGATAATACTAAGTACTTCCCTTCAATAATCAAGCAGAAAAGATTACAACAGGTTATTACTCAGATACAAGATGATCATGTTAACGTGATGAATGAACCTGAGGCAATTTTTGATGTATTTGTTAAGTTCTATAAAGACTTGCTGGGACATGGGGGAGGACTAAGATCCAGAGTTGTCAGAAGCATTTTGCAACATGGTAAGATATTAACAGAGGAACACCATATTAAATTGTTGCAGCCATATACATCAGTAGAGATAAAGAAAGCTATGTTCAGTATTAATATCAACAAAAGTCCAGGGCCATATGGCTATGGGAGTGGATTCTTCAAAGTTGCTTGGGAGATAATAGGTTCTGATATAACTGAAGTTATCCTGGAATTCTTTTCCAGTGGGCAACTGTTACAACAGGTGAATGCCACATTGATTGCTCTAATTCATAAGGTTGAACCCTCCTTAAATGCGAGTCAATACAGTTCTATCTCTTGTTGTAATGTGGTAATACAAGTGCATTACTAAGATCATATGTAACAGATTGAAGGAGATTATCCCAAATTTAGTGGCTGATAACTAAGCGACAGTCGTGCAAAGGAGGACTATGATGCAAAATGTGTTGATTTGTCATGATATTCTAAGGCACTATAATAGGAAAACTTCACCAAGATGTATGATGGATATTGACCTAAGAAAGGCGTATTATATGGTCAGATGGGAGTTTGTGGAAGAAGCTTTACTGGGATTTGGCTTTCCACCTAAATTTGTGCAACTAATAATGGCTTGTATATCAACACCCAAGTTCTCCATTAAGGTGAATGGTGTGGGGCATGATTACTTTGAGGGAAAGAGAGGACTAAGGCAAGGGGATCCCATGTCTCCTCTTCTATTTGTATTGGTTATAGAGTATCTCTATAGAACTTTGAGTAAGATGAGTGAATTGCCAGATTTTAGATTTCATCCTATGTGCAAAAAATTGAGATTAACTCATTTGATCTTTGCGGATGATTTGATGATTTTCTGTAAGGGTCACCTATCTTATGTTAGGAGAGTGTTAGAAGCTTTAAACCACTTCTCATCTACTACAGGATTGATAGCAAATTTGGATAAGTCTAGTATATTTGTGGTTGGGGTGGACCCTGCTACTAGAAATATGCTCAAGGAGTTTACATGGTTTTCTCTTGCAGAGTTCCCTATCAAATATCTTGGGTTACCTCTTTCATACAAGAATTAGAGCAAGATTGAGTATCACCAATTAATAGAGAAGATCACTGCACAGATTAAACCAATATTCAACAAACATCTCTCATATGCATGGAGACTACAAGTCATAAATTCGGTATTATTCTCGTTGCACAATTTTTGGGGGTCTTTCTTCATATTACCTCAAAGTATCTTGTCTGAGGTTAAAAGGAAATGTAGGAAATTTATTTGCGGATGTACAAATGATCATAAGAAAATGGCTAGTAGCTTGGAATACTAGTTGTGTACCAAAAAAGTTTGGAGGTTTAAATATTTGATGTTGCAAGAAGTGAAATATTGCATTGGTTGGGATACTAATTTGGTTACTTATTGTTAAGAAAGAAGCGTTGTGGGTTAAGTGGGTGCATGGTCTTTATGTAAATAATGAAACTGATTTCTAGAATCATGTCCCTCCAGCAGATTGTAGTTGGTACTAGAAAAGGCTATGAAATCTAATATGCATACCTGGTATTTGAATGATAGATATCAACAGACCTCTAATGGAGTTTACTCTGTTTCTAAAAGCTACATTTCTATGTGGGGGTATTGAATATTGTTGGCCCAAGAAAGAAAATAGTTTTGAAGATTGACAAAGGAACTCCAAGATGAACCAGGTCCATCATAGGTGACATAGACGAGCAGATTCAAAGGCACATGATATGCACATGCAGGAGATAAACGTATTCTGGTGAAATTGAGATATCTTCTGATCAAAAAGATGGCAAAAACGTTAAGGAGAATGACTCTTTACTCAATAAGAACTTTACCTAAGATAAGGAAGGATTGAGGAGTTGAGTTTGACTAGAACTCTTTCACCAGGGAAGAGTAGCATTAGGATTCTAGTTAATTCCTTATCTACTAAATTCTACATATATTGCAGAATGTTCGTATTGTAAAGATACGCACAAAAACAAAAATATATCAAGAATTGAGAGCAAAATTCGTGAAGAAATTTTTGCAAGCAGTTCGAGCCAAATTGGAGAGTGCGAATATGGAGCTACTTGAACCAGCTAGAAGAATCAGTTTCAACTGTTGTCTTTTAGTCTAGTTTATTGTAGTAGACGGTCTAAAATTGTACCTTTATCAACTTTATTTAGAAGCGTCTGTAATAGGTACTCTATGTTTCAAGTTAGAGTTAACTTGGAAGTTTGTCGCAAATAGCTAGAGGCTAGTTTGCTACAAGGGATTAGAGGTAATCCTTAGGTTTACAAAAGAGTTTATTTTGTAAATGTTGTTTGGATCATTGATTTAGTGAAGAGTTTGGGAAAATCCTACTGGGAAGTAGGTCGTGATTTTTTCACCTTTTGAGCAAGGTGTTTTCCACGTAAAATTGTTGTGTTCTTTATTTTCTGTATTTATTATTCCGCAAACAGTCGAGGTTGGAACACATAGAAGAACCTGGTCCTTCTATAACTAGTGCACGTGAAAATTGGACACCACAGAAATCACCCCCATTTTGTGTGGTATTGATGTTTAGAACAAACTAATTCTCAAACCTCACTGGAACCTATGCCTGATCCTGTTCCACAACAACAAGGCATTGAAGGAACTTCCTTCAAGGAGTAACCAGTTGGTTGTGAAACCATGCAGATATCTTTACAAAAGCACTGAGTAGAGAGAATTTTGAAAGGAACAGATTACTATTAGGGATGATTAAGATCACCTGATTGAACTAGTTCAGAATGTACATGAAAAAAAAGAAGAAAAAGAAGGGAAAATGAAAAAACAATTGGCTAGAAAATCAGGAATTTGTGTAAATAATCAGATTAACAATTGCTCAGTCTCATACTGTGAAAAGTATACTCTTATGCCATGTTTTGATATGACTCACTGGTCACTAATGAAATTTTTTCTATCTTTGCAAATTGATGCTTGATCAAGAGGATTCTGAAATGATGAACCTGGTTCATCGTGCTGGTTCATTTGAAAGGCGAGGTATGTGTTCTACACTCTGCACAATTTGAAATACTAATAATTAAATCACGAGCAGAACTCTGCCCAAACTCAAAATCTTTTCAAAACCTATCCAATTGACTTTAAACCAGTTCCGTTTCAACAAGAACCTCACCAAATTAAAATAGCTAGATCTAGGGAAGCCTTAACCGTCAATTGAAAACTAAAAGTTCATTTAAGCCATCCTCTCCCTCACAAAATAATTCCCGAATTTTTGATGACTCGGGTAACATCTGTCCCAAACCTTTCTTCTGAGATCATCTCTGATGTTGCTGAAAAACTTAGAAAACATGTTCATACTGGTTGGGTCTGTGAAGGATGTATAACTGCCGTAGACGAGAAGAAGAGGTGGTAAAAACAAAATTGAAAAAGAAAAGGAGAGAGAGGGAGTAAGGAGTGAAGAGAGGGGAATATGGCAAGAATTTGTAAAAATGGCTATCTGTGGTGCTGAGCCAGAAAAGGAGGAAGAAAGTAGCAAGAACGCAGGGGGGGTGAATCAGGAGAAGCTGTAGAAGGGTTAGTAAATCTAGGAAAGCACACAGTTGAACTTGGTTCATCTACTGAGGAAATCCTGGCGGATCTGTTGAAAACGTTAGGCGATAATTACAATCCAAAGAAGAAAAGAACTCCTAAAGCTCAAACGTCTGGAACAACAAGAGAAAGTAAGAAAAGAAAAGTTTCTCCTTTTGAGACTTCTAATATTTCTCTTCCAAGAGGAAGCACTACAAGAAGCAAGGTAAACCAAAGTGAGGATGCGTTGAAGAGAGCTTTAGAGGAGAGTAAGAAGAAAAGAGTGGGAAAAGGGAAAGAAAAGGTTATTGAGCCTATTGAGGATGTTGAAGTGGATGAGATGGACCTGGTCCATCAAAGTGAAAAAGTGGCAGAGGTAGAGGTTCAGACCCCTAAGCCCAAGAAAGCCAAGACTTCCTCAAAGAAGTCTTCATCTGTTTCTAAGTCTGTTGGACCATCTATCTTGGAAAAACGAACCAGGTCTGCAGTTTTTCCAAGCCTTAATTTCCTAGATGCCTAGAACTTTCAGTGACCCAGATTCGGGATGTTTTCTTTTTGTTGCTCATGTTTTAACTGTTTTTGTTTCATTTTGTGGATTGTGGCAGAATCTTATTCTCTCTATCAATAAAGATTGTTGTGTTTTGCTCTGATTCAGTATCTCTATTTCTATGATAGTTTATAATCTTAGTTGATTATTGATGATTAATCCATGATTGCATACGTAGTTGTCCAAATGTCCATGAGTAAGTGTTAAAAATCTGGGATTCACACAACTTTTTTGCAACTTTTCGATGATGCCAAAAGGGGAAAGATAAGTTGTGATATGAACATGTGATATATCTAACCTAATGAACCTGGTTCTTTATGATAAATGCTTAATACTCTAATATGTGTCACTGTTGGACTAAGCTGAAACAGGCCTGAAGCATAAAGTTTGTCATCGTCAAAAAGGGGGAATTTGTTGGCCCAAGAAAAAAAATAGTTTTGAACATTGACAAAGGAACTCCGAGATGAACCAGGTCCATCACAGGTGACATAGACGAGCAGATTCAAAGGAACATGAGATGCACGTACAGGAGATAAACGTGTTCTGGTGAAATTGAGATATCTTCTAATCGAAAAGATTGCAAAAACGTCAAGGAGAAGGACTTTTTACTCAATAAAAACTTTACCTAAGATAAGGAAGGATTTGAGGAGTTGACTAGAACTCTTTCACCAAGGAAGAGTACCATTAGGATTCTAGTTAATTCTTTATCTACTAAATCCTATATATATTGCAAAATGTTCTTATTGTAAATATATGGACAAAAACAGAAATTTATCAAAAATTGAGAGCAAAATTTGTGAAGAAATTTTGCAAGCAGTTCGAGCCAAATTGGAAAGTGCGAATATGGAGCTACTTGAACCAGCTAGAAGAACTAGTTTCAACTGTTGTCTTTTAGTCTAGTTTATTGTAGTAGATGGTCTAAAATTGTACCTTTATCAGCTTTATCTAGAAGCGTCTATAATAGGTACTCTATGTTTCAAGTTAGAGTTAACTTGGAAGTTTGTCGCAAATAGCTAGAGGCTAGTTTGCTACAAGGGATTAGAGGTAATCCTTAGGTTTACAAAAGAATTTATTTTGTAAATGTTGTTTGGCTCATTGATTTAGTGAAGAGTTTGGGAAAATCCTACTTTTAAGTAGGTCGTGGTTTTTTCACCTTTTGAGCTAGGTGTTTTCCACGTAAAATTGTCGTGTTCTTTATTTTCTGTATTTATTATTCCGCAAACAGTCGAGGTTGGAACACATAGAAGAACATGGTCCTTCTATAACTAGTGCACGCAAAAATTGGACACCACA
>ML450485.1:65143-87548 GCA_005239535.1 Nicotiana rustica
GTATTTACGTTTAGAACATCAAATATGATGGAACATTTTGAATTGGTCTGGGAAGCAGTGTCCTTACCTAGGCATATGTTCATTTTATGGATGGATATGCAGGGAAAATTGCTAACCAAAGATAGATTGTTGTTGATGAATATTCCCTGTGATGATAGGAGTTGCTGCTTGTGTGATGGAGAAGGCCAAGAATCCCACCAACACCTATTTCTGGAATGCAAATGGACTTTAGCACTTAGAGGTGAACCTCGAAATTGGATAGGTTTCCTACTTCCACAACTGGGGATATCATGCACTTTGGAATTTTTCTACAAGAAGCATTGGGGAGGTTTAATAAAGAAATAGTGGCAAATGTATACAGTGCAATGGTATATCATACATGGAAAGTTCGGAATTGGAAGCCTTTTAAGGGAGTTGTTGTACATACGAGTTTGTATATATACAATTACAACAAGAAATTAGAAGTAGAATAGATATGATGCAATCCTCCAAGAGAGCTCATTGGTGTTTTCCACTGATTAACAAGTTATATAACTAGTGCTTTCTTTGTTGTCGGAGGCCTTGACACTAACAATATCCTTCTTGGAAAGGTGGTTGTAAGGTTAAGGTGCTCTTTAGGCGTATTGTTTTTGCTTGTTATGGTAATCATTCACAATTTATTACCAACAAAAATATCCTTGCGTCTAACGACAGAATTGGTGGATCTTTCATTTAATGACGTGTCAAATTTTAACTGGGTCACGTGGCATTATTGACCAAAAATCAAACATGGGTCTTATTTTTACCCATTTACCTGGTTCGACCCTATGGCTTGTTACCCGGGTAAAAAAAAAGCCTCATTTCACCATTTTCTTCTTCCAGTCTTAAAATGAAAATTAAGAACAATGGTAGTGATGTTCTAAATGTCAATACCACACAAGAGAGGGGTAATTTGTGTGGTGTCCAATTTTCGCACGCACTAGTTATAGAAGGACCATGTTCTTCTATATGTTCCAACCTCTACTGTTTTCGGAATAATAAATACAGAAAATAAAGAACACATAAATTTTTACGTGGAAAACACCTGGCTCAAAAGGTGAAAAAATCACGACCTACCACCCAGTAGGATTTTCTCCAAACACTTCACTACAACTCTGAGCCAACAACAAAGTTTACAAACTCTTGCAAACCTAAGGATTAACTCTAACCCTTATAACAACACGCCACAGGTTGTTGCGACTACGTCAAGTTAACTCTAACTTAAATAATACAACTAAGGTAGCTAGTACACTCTGCTTCTAAGAAAGATGAAAGGTACAACTCAAAACGCCTACTACACTTTGATCTAGAAATAAAGAAAGACACATAAAACTCTTTATGGAGCTTGTTCTTCAATCTGATTCGTGTAGCTTCAAGATCTCACTCTTAAATCTCACACGAATTGCTTGCAAAATTTCCTTGCTATTTTGCTCTAAATTCACGTGTTTCTTCTGCTTTTGTGTGTCACTTTACAATAAGAATATTCTGCAATATATAGGAGTTAGTAGATAAGGAATTAACTAGAATCCTAATGCAACTCTTCCTCGATGGAAGAGTTCTCGTCAAACTCAACTCCTCAAATCCTTCCTTATCTTAGGTTCTATTCTTACTGAATAAGGAGTCCTTCTCCTTAACATTTTTACAATCTTTTCGATCAGGAGATATCTCTATTTTATCAGAATTCGTTTATCTCCTGTATGAGCACCTCACGTGCCTTTGACTATGCTTGTCTATGTCTGCCAGGATGGACCTGGTTCATCTCTGAGTTCCTTTGTCAATATTCAAAACTATGCTCTTTCTTGGGCCAACATGTACCTTCAATTCATCTCCTTCTTTATTGTCTTCAGTTCACTTCACAAAACACCTTCCCACCAGCATCGTCGCTGTTGCGTTCCCCCTTCTCCCTCTTCCGTTTAATCCCTCCCTTTCCTCCAAAATCCCTACTCTCCCCTTCCAACTCCCTTTACATCACAAGCTCAATTATTGATTTTCAATTTTTTATAAGCAACATCAAAATCCTTGGGTCTCCAATTTATAATGACGAGAATGTCTGTCGTTTCTGCAATAGAAATTTCTTCAACCAAAATTTCACCCACTAGAATTCATATCGAATCTTAATTTTTAAGTCGAGTCCTTAGTGTATCACCAACAATTATTTTTGAGGCATTAAGTACCTTGTGTGTTTTACTGAAGTGATTTGAATGAGTGGAATAAGAATTGGACTGAGTTTGGAAATTACGTAATGCGCTTAGTTTGAATATTATGAAGGTTAAGGATGTTGGGTTTGTTAATGGGATTGAAATTGTTGTCTAGATTTTTTGTCTTATAATGAATGACTTGTGGTTCATAGGTTTTAGAGTGTGATTCTATTGTCTGACGAGATTGATGATGAAATGGGTGAGAATTTTAGAAAAATTGAGAGTAATAATGCAATAATTTGATATTTCTATAGTTTGTTTTTCGGGTCAAAAAGGTTACATTAACCCAACTTATTGTTACTTTATGCCATAGGGTCGGACCAAATGTTACACTAACCCATATTTGATTATTGGCCAATAATGACACGTGGCCTAGTTAAAAATTGCCACGTCAGAAAGACCCACCAATTATGCCGTTAGACGCAAGGGTATTTTTATTAATAGAGATAACATAGTGTGCTTTTTGGAAGGATAGATGGACGGAGGTATTTGTAAATAGCAAACCATATGGGTAGTTTACGTCCATTTCCGTTTTAAGGTGCAACTTAATGTGACATATGAAGGGGAAAAAAAAGAGTTTAAAATTACCTATAAACTTACAAAATTAGTCAATTATGTTCCTCTTTATCTAATTTTTTGTATTTACTAGAGAGGAGAAGGTGACCGGTAGAGCTTCCACCACCTCTTCTCTTTCTTTTCTTGTACTGTGAATCACCACCGCGCTAGAAGAATTAAACATGTCGAGCATAAGTTTTTGTTAATAAATTAAATAGGGAAGTAGAATGGTGAAAGCAAATAATAGTTCCAAATATGATGATTTCTTTTCTTGTATTCCACTACTGAAATTTTAAACACAAGCCTTCAAAAAAGAAATTGAATACCAATCATCAGAAGATTGAGCAATTAATAAGATATTTACATAATAAAAATGAAAAAAACCATTTTCAAAAAATAAATCTATTTTCTCAATGCAATAAGTGTTGTCGTCCACATTCTATCACTCACAACTCACTATTCACTTCGTTCTTTCTTTTCTTTTTTTCATTTTTCTATAGTACATGTGTTTGAAATTGAGTCATGATGTGGAATTTTTAGCATACTTAATCCAAAAATCTATTAAAAAATCAAAACTTAATTTTGAATATACAATACATTATATGCATTAAGTTTCATATTCAAAATACCTTTTGGATTATGGAGTACTAGCTATAATCAAATAGAAAAGGTCATAGTTATAAATGTTTTAAATTAATCGAAAAAGAGCCTAAATTGCCTCTATTATTTGTTAAATGACTTATAGGTACTCTCTATCTATCCGTCCAAAAAAGCACGTGACGTTAATGACGTGTCGATTTTTTACTGGGTCACGTGGCAATTTTAGACTGGAACTAAAAAATGTGTCTTATTTCAACCCACTTGCCTAATTTGACCCTAAATTTTCTTACCCAGCCTAGGTTTTCGTTACTCATTATAAAATGAAATTTCAAAGCAAGAGACCAAATCAGAGCAGAAACAAATGAATCAGTCTAGTTCTAATTCCTTTTGTGGTATTAAGAGAAGCAATGGTGTTCATTGTGTTAATACACACAAGGTTCCTCCACATTTCTCTACATAATACGTCATTCCCTCATTCCTCTATATTTTCAACCAAAAAAATGATGTGCATTTTTTCTGCTGCAAATCTCTCCTCCATTTTTGAAACATTGTGTCTTTCTCTCTTTAAAATCTTTTTCTCACTCTAGAAGTCCAAATGTTTAACCCATCAGAGGATTCCTCGAACTTTCCTTCAACAACAACCCAAATTTTTTGCAAACGATGGCCAAAGTGTTTATTTAGTCCCTGGATGATGAAATCCGACATCCGTGTTTTGACTTTTGACTCATTCCTCATGCAACTTATATATATATATATATAATAAACAAAATAAAGGATTGAATTCTCTGATTTTGCTTTTCCGAATTGTTTTTAGATTTGGTTTTTATCCAATTCAGCTGAACCCGAATTTGCACCCATCAGATAATGAAAATGTTGAAATAATTGATGCTAGCTTTTTTGGTTTTACTCAAATTTGTTTTTGGACAAGAGTGTGACATGACCCAGTAAAAAAACGTCAACACATTAATTTGAAGGTCCAGCCGTTAAACATAAGGGTATTTTAATTAATAAAATTAACGTAATGTGCACTTTTAGACTAATAGAGGGACAAAATTTGTATTATTGGACTGATAGATGGACGGAGGCTATAAGTAAACCATTTATAAAATAATAGGGATAGTTTAGGCTATTTTCCGTAAATTAATTATACTTGAGAGGCAAAACACTTTGTTGAGAAAATGACAAAAATATTCTCTTATTTTTGGGGTGGGTCTAAATTAGCCCCATAAGTATGGTTTTGTCATTCTTAATGTTCTAAGGGCTCATTTGGTAGGAGGGATAAGAGATAATTAATTCCGGAATTAAATTTAAAAGGAGTTTATCTCATATTTGATTGGGATAAATTGCGATATAATTAATTCCGTGATTAACTATCCCGAAATTGTAATATTTTTTTGTCCCCATAGAATGATGAAATAATTAATCCCGGAATAATTAATTCCGGAATAATTAATCCTGGGATAACTTCTTTCCACCAAGCAAATGACCCCTAAATTTGTCAAAAGCAAGCACTTTCAATTTTCGTCAAGTAGTTAACAAATTTAAGGTGTACAGTATTTGCGAGAAAAAAAAAAGTTAATTGCCCCAATATTTGTAGTTTCTATTAAATTTGGTATATGTTGGATGCTTGATACAGTTATAATTATTGTTGATGCAGTTGACAAGGTTTAATGACTTTTTTCTGAAGTTGATATTTAAACATTTTTTTCACAATTCACCATAAATTTAAGAGCCAGAGTTTACTAAATATTTAAGGAGATTAAAAGTGCTCTATTTTGAAAAACTTAACAGACTAAATTGCTCATAAGTATACTTGAGGGACTATTTCAAACTAATCCCAAAACACAAGGGACAAATTTTGTCATTTGCTCACTCTTTGTTCTAATTCCGACCCGCCTGATAATCCTACATGTATTCGGACCCGATACCGCAACTGAGACTGTTCTGGCCGGGAAAATCCAATCTTTTTTCCGCAAGCATCCCAAGGACCAAACGAGAAAGAGGAAAAAGAGAGAAAGGTGCAGCTTTTGATGCGTAGTTGAGTTGAGATGGTGGCAATTATCTTGACAGAAGCTCTATTCGGAGCTTCTTCTTCTTGTACTGATTTCAATGGAGTTTTTGGTTCAAATTACCTCCGTTGCCCTTGTTTTTTATCAAGATTTTCACTTTCTGAGACACCCTTTTCAGAAATTTCTCTGGGAAACAAAAGGGTGAAGAAGCAGAAGAGAATTCTGGGTGTTGGCATAATTTCTTGTAGCTTAGGTAATGGGATAGTTGATAAAGAAGAGCTTGAATTCAAGCCTTCATTTGATGAGTATTTGAAAGCCATGGAGTCTTTAAAAGAAAAGAAAAAGAGTGATAGCGTTATTAGTAGAAAGAAAGGTGAAGAAGAAAATGGTAAATTTGGGAAGTTTGAGAAGAAGAAATGTGTAGAAAGTTCTGATATTGTGGAGAAACATGAAGGAGTTAGAGCTGTGGAAAAGAAGGGTAGTGGTGGGAAATTGGAATTTAAAAAGGCGATGATTCAGAAAAGAGAGAGCATAAGTAATGCAAAGCATGTTGATGAGATGGAAAGAGCTGCTTTTAAGTCAATGGACGACGATGCTTATGATAAGCCAAGGGTGACTAAGGCAGACATGGAACAGAGAATCCAAAGGCTCGCAAAGTGGTGAGATATTCCTTGTTTTGCACTGTAGACAAAAAGGACTAATGCTTATCACTGAAAACAAGAAGGAAAAATGAGTTGACGAATTCAGTTATTTAGGATACTCTAATATTGCTTAACGGTTGGTATTTCATTAAAAAATTCAGTCTTTTCGTGACTCGTAGTAAAATAATTTTACTCTTACAGTCTAAATGGTGCAGACATTGACATGCCTGAGTGGATGTTCTCTAAAATGATGCGAAGTGCTCAGATTAGATTCTCTGATCATTCTATCTTGAGAATTATCCAAATATTGGGTAGATTGGGAAATTGGAGACGAGTGCTGCAAGTCATTGAGTGGGTTCGTTCACGTGAACGCTTCAAGTCACACAAGTTAAGGTATCATTTCTATGATCATTTCTCCCACTTCTCGATAGTGCAATGTCTTAGTGATTCCTGAAATATGTTTGTATATTCTTGAATTTGGGATTGAGGTATAGTTGATTGATTTAGATGTGTCGCTGATGCTTACTTTACAGTTAGCTATGTATTGTGATGTTCTCATAATCACTTTCATATATGTGAAAAAGTGAACACTGGTGCTTGTGCTTCCAATCTGTGCGTTTGTTTTTTATGTGGTATGCTGATATAGAAAATAAATCAAGTGTATACCACAACAAAAACAAAAAGGTCAGCCCGGTGCACTAAGCTCTTCCGGGGAGGGCCGGACCATAAGGGTGTACTGTACGCAGTCTTACCACAACAAAAACAAACGCGGACTATATATAGATAGGAAGCACCGGTGTTTCACTTTTTCCTATGGATTTGCTACTTCCTTTAAATACAACAACAAACCCAATGTGATCCCACAAGTAGGGTCTGGGAAGGCTAGTATGTACGTAGCCTTACCCCTACCTTGTGAAGGTAGAGATAAAAGGGCGGCCCGGTGCACTAAGCTCCCGTTATGTGTGGGGTCCAGGGAAGGGCCGGACCACAAGGGTCTATTGTATAGTTTTACCCTGCATTTCTGCAAGAGGTTGTTCCACGGCTCGAACCCGTGACCTCCTGGTCACATGACAATAACTTTACCAGTTACGTCAATGCGCCCCTTCTGCTACTTCCTTTACATGTATCTTTGAAAGCATTGTACATGAAACTCTCAAAACTTATCCTGGGAACCTACCATGAACATGATCTATCCATCTTCTAGTAGGTCTAGGGTTAAAGTCATTAATGGGAAATTAATGCTGATGGACCCTCTGATTAAATTCTATTGCAAGATATATTTACACGGCTGCACTGGATGCATTGGGGAAGGCGAGGAGGCCAGTGGAAGCACTAAACTTGTTTCGTGCAATGCAGGTAAGACATGTAAACTTTGTTTTCATCACTTCGTCTCTCCTTTGATCAGTAGCCCTGTGTCCTATTGAGATCATTAGGTTGTGTGATATGTAACTAATACATCCAATCTCGTCTTTTTTCCCCAGGAACACATATCATCATATCCGGACCTTGTGGCTTACCATTGTATTGCTGTCACTCTTGGACAAGCAGGACATATGAAGGAACTTTTTGACGTCATTGATACCATGCGATCACCACCCAAAAAGAAATTCAAGACTAATATTATTGAGAAGTTTGATCCACGACTTGAGCCGGATGTTGTCATCTATAACGCTGTAAGTAATGAAAGGGTGGTCCAGATATGGGGGACTGTTGTTGGTTAAATGGACTTGTGGCTCAGAGCCATGTTGTTTCACCATCATACTGGGAACGTCTGCTGCTCAGTAAAGAATGAGAATTTAGTGTCTTCCTAATTAAGAAAAGAATAATTGAGACAGACACAAGAAAAACCAAGCAGAATTAGAAACCAAATGAGAAAAAAGAAATTCAGTATGGCATTGGAATTTGTTGTTATGTCTGGGAAATATTACTGATGATCGATATCTAAATGGCTAATGCATCAGTCATTTTTCTCTTTTATTCAGTAAATTATACATATTTACTTTTCCTATATAAGCCAGGCATCAAAATTGGAAGCAATCATTTTAACTCAGTGCTATTGTGCCTGTATGCTGAACTTGTTTTGGTAAAATATAGTATCTCCTTGGCGAAGTTTGTTTCTGAGTTATAAACTCCTCAGGTAAATAAATATATATTATAACGACTTGGTTGCTGAATTCTATTATTAACTGAAAGGAGAGGGAACAATCATGAAGTTACACCCCAAAGCTATGCGGAGCCCTTCCTAATGATCTGTCTAGTTTTTGTTGAATTTCTTGTGTAAATTTTGTTCGATGCATAAACATGCTGCAAATAAATTCCGCTGAATGTCGGTATATTTCAATTTGGTTCAAATGCTATGCTAAAAGTCAGTGTATTTCATTTTGCTCAAATGCTATGCTGATAGTCAGCATATTTCAATTTGGTTAAGATGCCACCTTTGTGAGAAGTTTTTTTCTCTTTGCTTGTAGGTGCTAAATGCCTGTGTTCGCCGTAAAAGCTGGGAGGGTGCCTTTTGGGTGCTACAACAGCTAAAGCTCCGGAACCAGCAGCCTTCAGTAACAACATATGGATTAGTCATGGAGGTAATTATCCTTTTCTTTTCTTTTCCCCTTTTCCGTAGATGTTTAGTCATAGGATAAGGTCTGCGTACACACTACCCTCCCCACCCACTTGTGGGATTATACTGGGTTGTTGTTGTTGTTGTTGTTTTCCGTAGATGTTTAGTGTGGGAGTGACATAGTTGAGAAGGCTATTCAACCTTTGCTCTTTTTCTATTTTCTCTTTTCACAAGGAATCACCTCCACCTAATTAGCTTTCAATCAGCTTTGTTCCTATCGGAGGTTTCCTGACATTTAGTGGGAAATACTCGCACGGATCCTCATGTTTTGTGTAACCATTGATATCTAACATTAATTGTGGTATGTGCTGGCCTTGAGATGGGAAACTACATTGCTACATTTTTCTTCTTTTAATGTGATTCCTGACCTCATTGAGGACTAAAGAAAAAAATAAGTACAAGATGATAAGGTGTGTTTGGAGTAGCGGAGAGCTTTGAGGAGATATACATCCATAAAATCAGAAGATTTGTTATTTATTTTTTCCCTTTGCCCTGGGTTCTCTCTTAACTCAAGGAACCATAGTCATGTTACAACTATGTGCCATAATGATATTAATAGCCAAGTCCCTTAAGCTCCAAAAGGCGATCCTTTAGCTCGAAGGTTCTTGGATATCTGTTTTTTAAGGAAATTAGAGGATCAAGCTTTCCTGAAGTATGTTGAAAGGCCTTTACACATGAAATTTCCAACTATAACTTGACTTCAATTTGGAAAAGATTACAAAGAATCAATTTAATATTGACTGTATTTAGAAAAACTGTGGTCAACACTGTATCCAACTTCTTCTTCTGATGATTTTTTATACACCTTTTGTGCTTTAACTTTTTTGTCATTATTAAGACTGGAAATGAGAAAAGAGAGAATAACCTGTAGCATATTGCATATCCCAACGGAGGAGAAAAACAGAGAGGAGAGAACCCTATAGCATAGTGGGCCCTTTGCTCATTCCTTATATTGTTGTCAAATGATATATTTCTCTCTTTTTTCCTTTTAAATACTTCTGGGCTGGATTGGGGGTAAGGAAAGCCCCTCTATATGGGATTTAGTGCTTCCCCGAAACATGTTAGTTATTGAAGTTTGTTTGATTTTACCAGTAGCTAAACTGAAGTGTTCTTTCAGGTTATGTTCGAATGTGGCAAATACAATTTGGTGCATGACTTTTTCAAGAAAATGCAGAAGTCATGTATTCCCAATGCTTTAACCTATAAAGGTAACATAGAAATGTGTGTTTACTTGACATGCTGCAAAAGATTCTTTTTGCTGAATTAAGTTGTCTTTGATGCATGTAGTTCTTGTGAGTACTCTTTGGAAGGAAGGAAAAACAGATGAGGCCATACTGGTTGTAGAAGACATGGAAAGACGAGGAATCGTAGGCACTGCCAGTTTGTATTATGACCTTGCTCGTTGTCTTTGTAGTGCGGGGAGGTGTGAAGAGGCTCTGATGCAAGTACGTTTCTTGTATTTAACTTCCATTCATCTTATTTTGTTCTGCTGTTCTGTTTCAGGATCCTATAAATTATCTTGAGTATTCATGTATTCTGTTTGACATGCAATAGAAGGAAGTAATCAAGTTTAATTCAAGTTGGTGTTTCCGAGCTTAAAATATCAGAAGGATTGTTGTGGTAATTGATTCTGTTTTCTGACTATTTTAACTTAGAAGGTAAATGCCATTGATTGTAAAGGATAGATGCGAATGCCAATTTACTAATATTATTGTTTATATCAATTGCAAACAAATAATCATAAGCTATCTTTGGACTGCAAAGATACCCTTTGAGAACCTAAATATTTGCTCATTCGTCATATCTTCTAAGCCATAACAACTGCTTCTCTGTGATTTTCTCACTTATTTTCTGAAATCTGACTACTACTTCAATATTAGTGTGTTGAAGAGGTCAATGGTCTATTTGCTCATCAAGAGCTTTATCAGTGTGATGGGAGATCCTATGATTTTTCAAGCATTAAAGCCGAATTCCGATGAATCAAGTTAGTGTCCAGAAGGCGGATTTCGTATCTACCTTTTTCTGGTAGATCTGAATGTATCCTTATCACAACCAATGACCTTGGAGTGTAAGGCACTAAGGCTAGACTGGGAGAAAGCACTACAATATTTGAAATGTAACAAATCAAGAAACCTAACAACATGGAATCTAACCAGTGAAACTATCATTACAGCTGTGACTGATCTTAGTGTAGGGCTTTTGTTTGATTATAAGGAAGGTGTACTCTCAAACAGATAACTTAATTGGTAAATACATGATTTGTCTTACTCGGACGTATTCTCAAACAGATAAATCATTGGTATGTAGATGACTTGTCTTGCTTATCTCCCGAAAAACCTTCTGTTGGATACTAACATTCTTTCCATTTTATTTGGTCCATCTTCTACTCTGCAACAGATGGAAAAAATATGCAAAGTTGCTTCCAAGCCTCTGGTGGTGACCTATACTGGTCTACTTCAAGCTTGTCTGGACTCTGGTGACGTTCAGAGTGGAGTATACATCTTTAACCAAATGAACCAGTTTTGCTCCCCAAATTTGGTAACTTACAATATAATGCTAAAAGCTTATCTGGATAATGGGATGTTTGAAGAAGCAAGGCAGTTATTTTTCAAGTTATTGGATAATGGTAACCGTATTAGCAGTAAATTGGACAGTAAGGATAAGGTTTTACCAGATGTCTACACATTCAACTTAATGTTGGATGCTTACGCTGCTGAGAAGAAGTGGGATGATCTCGAGTTTACCTACTCATATATGCTGAAATATGGATACCACTTCAATCCAAAACGTCACATTCAGATAGTACTTGACTCCTGCAGTGCTGGAAAGGTACTCTTTCTTGACCCTGTATTCAGTTCTCCGTATCCTCGTCTTTCATGTTTTAAACCTCTATCATTCCTAGGAAATTCCCATGTAAATTTTAATTTAGCCGATTATGTTGTGGACGGTCAATTTATTGAACATTTTTCTGTTTTTTTTGTCTTTTTAAAAAAAAAAATATGACCAGCATTTTATTAGAGAAAATATTTGCTTAATGGAAAGTAGGATTAAGCCATTACTGGATTTTCTCCCTATTTTCTATCCGTATTGTAGTGGATATCAATTTGGAAATGAATATTAAGGAGAAGATTTTATAGGAGAATCTGAAAACGTCTCCCAAATAGAAAGAGAAGTTAAAAAATTAATGGCAACATTTTGATTTGATTTAATGTGATGATGGTAGAATCTTACATCTATAATACTTTCTGTTTTTTTAACTGTCTGAACTGTAACAATGTTAGTTCCATTTTAGAGTATGCTCGTTTTCTGTTTATATTTATTTTGTTTTTGTTTTTTGCGGCTGCATACTCTATATAAGAGATAGTTTGGGAGTAATCCTCTCCATCTTACTGCATGGCAGATTAAAAGGGGGACGGTTTGAGGTTTGGGAACAATTCCTATGTCACATACCATTTCCTAGTTCTGGAGAGGAAGATTATGGTTCCTTAACTCATGGTGATTTGACTTCATGGGAGCATGATGTTTGGTCCAACTTTTAGTGCTTTTTGGTTTCCTCGAAATCATGCCTCGAACTTCCGTAAATTCTAAGTGGTGCAAGTACTATCATTTAACCATCGTAGCACGCAAGGCTGTGACTTAGTGCTCAATAAAGTGGGTGCAAACTTTGCATACAAGGTTCAAGTCTCAACAGTGAACAATCATAGAAAATACTAGGTAGCAGGTACCCAGTGGACTAGTCTAAATACGCGCTAGCTGGCCTGGACACCATTGGTTTGTTCATATCGATCTTTTGACCAGGTTAAGGATTATGACTATTCTACACTGACCTTTACAGGTGGAATTATTAGAAGCAACTTGGAAGGACTTGGCTCGGGCTGATAGGGTTCCACCAGTGCCACTAGTCAAAGAAATGTTCCGCGTGCAGCTGGAGAGAGGCGATTTTTCCGCTGCCCTTGCTTGTCTTGCTGATTATCCTTCCTCTGAATCACAGGCATTTTCTGCCAGGTTTTGGATGAAATTTTTCGTGGAAAATTCTGAGCGATTATCAGATGGTACTCTTTTCAGATTGCTACAAGAGGTGAGCCCTGTCATTGCCAGAAACGACAGCAGAATACTTACCAATCTGATGGCTTCTTGTAAAGAATTTTTGAGAACTCGATCGGCAAAATTTGACAGAGTTCATAGTGAAACAGCTCTAATTTGTTAATTCCCCACCCCAAAAGAATTTTTTTTATCTTGTACTGTATATTCTGTTCTTGATATACAAACTTAGTTGACCTAGCCAGTTTAGCAAATTCTCTATTTGAGTTGGGTCAAACCGTCAAAGTCGATAAACAACTGTTCTTTAATCAGCGTAGCTGAAATCGATTGCATAATTTCTAGTTTACCAAAATCGATTCCAAGTTGGATTGTAGGATCGGAGTCTAGTCCATACAATTCAAGTACATGCAGATTTTAAAATTTACATAATCTATCACTTACCGTTGAAGTGGCTTCCATTTCTCCAAGAGAGGAGCAACCATATTATGCAATTAGCTATGTACACAAATAAAAGAATTAAACACACAACAAATTCAACTGACCACAAATGAGGGGCGGAACTATACCTGGCTCTGAACTATAATTGATCTAATTATCTGTTTTACACTTTTACTAAATAAACATAATAAATGGGATGAATAAGCTGTCTAATACACAAACCTCGGCTATGCATTCAATCTAGACGAATGAATAAATGTAGAACCCCCACTTTAGCTTCCAAAAACCTACTCTAGCAATACTAATAAATCGACGATAAGTAAAGCTGTGTGATGGGATTCATGTTTTCCACAACGATAAGTTGCCAATGCATTACGAAGACTTGGCCAGAGATGATCCGTAACCATTAAGGTGGGACTTCTGCCATCTCCATGCGACCTGCAAACTCTCTTGAAGATCAGTGTGTTTGGCTGTCCAGTTCAGTTCCAGTCTTATCTTAGTTGGATCACTAAATACTTCCGCGTAGTCACCAGGTCGACGGGGAAGGAAGTCAACTTTGATAGGAACCCCAGTGGCCGCCTTGCAAGCCTCCACAAATTCCTTCACTGATCTTCCTGTTGTCGGAGACAAAAGGATGGAATGAAGATCTATAAATCCGAGTGAGAAATTGAAAAAGATGATACGAGTGCTTTACCTCTTCCAGTTCCGACGTTGTAGATTCCTACTTTCCCAGGCCTTGCCTTTTCAAGAGCTTTCACATGAGCATCAACTAGATCAGTGACATCTATATAATCCCTAATGCATGTACCATCTGTTGTCTTATAGTCTGTTCCTCTAACCTGCTTGACAAAGAACTCGGCTCAGAGACGAGGGCAGATCATAACTCTTCATGTTATCATGACACACATTTCTGTTCCTCCTACCCCGTGTCAAAAGAAATGTGAATAGAACAGACGAATGCTATTTCCTTCATTTGCTATTGAAGAGTAACATTACTAAGTGAACATTTTTCATATGAATTTCACTCATCAGAAACAGATACATTTTCAGGTAGACATTGAAGATGCTTAATACATAAAGCAATTTCTGAAATTTCAACAATCACGAGTACATAGATGATAAATAGCAAACACACAAGTACAGAGATAGCAATTATTGGCTGACCTTAAGACCAGGTGTGATTCCACGAGCTGCATCAAAACAAGCACCAGATATACGCCCATGATAACGAAGTTCAGGCCGGGGAGCTTCTCCTAGTCTTCCCTCTGGATCAGAACCAATCACATTGAAGTACCTGAATTTTCAGAAAACAATTTAGCATTATTTCGACCCATGCCAATTGAGATAAACATAATAAGTCAACCAATAGTTATAACTCGGCCTTTCAACCATCGGTCAAGGGGGTGATTGGCTTGCTAAAAATTAGACGAGCAGTACAGAACATCTGAAGATGTACTTACTATTAGTTAGTTAACACATTTGATAACAAGAAAATTAGTGAATGCCAGTTTGCCTAGCAGATAGAAGATAAATGGACATGAAGAAAGCATTAAAAACATGAAAAGGAAAAAAAATCAGAACAAATTTGCACAAACTAACAAGCATGAGTTAGTGGGAGCTCACAAGTAGAGCTCCTACTTAACAATCCTAAACACGCGAGATCGTATTCAAACCCAGCCCTTCCACCTCATCTTACCCAGAGTCACTTTCCCCAACCAATATAAAGAACAATAAAAGGAGAAGTTTTCAAAAGACAACGAAAGAGGAACATAGAAATGTATGATAAGTACAAAAAAGCACATCATATAAGAATAGTTACTTCCCATACACTGAAAACAGAGATATATTGGCAAGACGGATCAAACACCTACCTCAAAATCATGACAGCCATGTTTGAGTTCTTATGGAAATCCAAAATAATATCCTCCGCCATTTTCTTCGCTTTTCCATATGGATTAATAGGGAACTGCAATTTGACAAAAAGACTCAGCTATTGCTTACCAATGACGTAACAGATAGGCATTCACACAGTTCTAGTGTACTCGAAGCATGTACGCAGTTTAAAACACTCACCTGTGGAGTTTCTTCAGTAATGGGCATCTTTTCAGGCTCTCCATATGTTGCACATGTACTAGAGTAAATCAATGTGGGGACTCCATGAGCTGCCATAGCTTCTAAGACAGTGAGGGTATTTGAAGTAATGTTATGATAGTACCTGATTGGCACATGCAACAGCTCATGAAAATATGATTTTGGAAGGCACAGTAACAATTACCAGAGGCATAATTAACTTTGTACAATATAACAACATGGAAATTACACTAAATTTATTCCTCAAAGAGACACATCAGATCCTTCAGTTTGATATTTTAAACAAGTTAGAGAAAAATAATTGAAATTCAGTTCCTTACAAATGGCACTTTTCCCGTTTTCCGATGACAGTGCGAACTTACAAAGCACTAACAGAAGTCATGTGAATTCACATACATTCCAAAGCAGTAATGTTAGCCTTAATTTGCTTTTATTCAGAGTAAAAGACTAATCAAGGCAGGAAAACATAATGCTACACCAGTGATATACTGGACGCACAACCAGCTTTGACACAGAGATGCATTATCACTACATACTTGATGCTATGGGTTACCCTGTAAAAGATTTAGTTTTCTCTTCCTCCCCGACATGAAACAAGTGAAACTCTTCGTTTACATGTTATAGTGGAAAGGTTTATAAAAGAATCAACAACACTTACTTTAGAGGATCAAGGGTGCTCTCTCCAACATATGCTACAGCAGCAAAATGCATCACAGCATCAAAAGCATTCTGGGAGAATATCTGGTGCACCTGCTCATTTCGGTTATGGGAATAAGTGAATGCCAAGTAACAATAAAATAAAGAAAGGGTAGTTTCAGAACAGCTTCACTGTACCGCTTTTGCATCCCCCAAGTCAGCATATATAAACTGAAGCCTCCCTGGTTCAGGAAATAATTCTTGTAGAATCTTTACAGCTCCTATGTTTCCTCGTGAGAGGTTGTCCTGTCAAATCGGTAAATCATTTTTCTTATGAAGTTCCATACACGTATTAAGTAGAGAAAAGAGTCATTGGAGAATGATTGTCAAAGGGTTATTCACAACTTCAGAAAGGGAAATTACCACTATCGTCACACGGTAAGAGTCTTTGAGAAGTCGTAATGCTGCATGGGAACCAATGTAGCCAGCACCTCCGGTGACTAAGACATGAATAACACCCGGTTGATGGCGAGAGAACTAGGAGAAAGCAGCAACAAGAAAAACAAAACACAATGAGTGCAAAGCTTAGAGTTTCGAAACAATAAGAACTTCAACCATTTATTGTAATGGTGCGACAATTTAGTGTTTCAGAAAAGTAGAAAAATCCAGTAGAGAGCAGAATGCATCCAAGCATTTTTTTTTATCGATAGAGCAGAATATATCCAAGCATCTGCACAAACGGAACTTAATGCCAGGTCAGGCCCCTATATGACACCCACCAAAAGCAAGAGTACATCCTCCATAAGTACACAAAGTGAATTCATGTACAGACAAGGCGATGTATCCAAGTTTCATATATAGATATAGATATATGTAGGGACTTTTCGCCATTATTTGGAAAAGGGCACAGGAGTAAGACGTGTAGGATAAATATAGCAGTTTTCACATGACCAACAAACCAGTTACAGCAGCCTTTATGTCTTGCTGATTGGGATAAGATTTAAGTGGACTTCATCAAAAAAGATTTAAATGGAAGACTCCATGCATCATATACATTTTAAAACTTTAAAACGTTACATTGGGTGGTGGTCGATGGTAAGTTACATTAGATAATCAATCTAGAACTCTAGGCTGATGATTCAAAGAAAACCACATGTTTGGAAGGCGCATCCTGAAATAAAGATTACAGCATATGAAACTACACAATAACACTAGACACACAATTATATCTATTCGGATTAAGTTCAAGATTTCAGAAACACTTCCATTCAAGAATAAACAATATAACAAATTTTAAACAGAGGAAACGAAAATAACTTAAGCAGGCACATGCTTCTGGAGGTTTCTGTTGGAAGATGTCGGACAAATATTCTTGCTATCTTACAAAGATTAGGACTCAGAAATTATAGGAATAGACAAATGCACTATACAATCATCTCATGTCAAGGAAAATGTACAAAAGAATCCATGACAACAATAATACAGGAGAGCATGTACGCTTTCTAAGAGAACTCCAAATGCCAAACTGTCATTCTAGTCCAAGCATTGCCACAAATCCGAGAAAACAATTAACAAATAAAGAGAAGGATCAGGGAATTACCACGCTTGGGGTATTAAAAGATGGGGACTGCTTGAGCATAAGAATGCATAGTGCTGTTAGCACAGCAGCCATAAGAATTTTACCAACGAAATTGCTCTTCTTTTTTGGATCTGCATAATCCAGGCCTACAATAAACAAAGAAAATTGATGTTTTAGGCCCTAAAAACAAGTAGTATTACTCACAATTCTAGAAAAGAAAAGACAGCTGACCACATTGTCACACCACCAGCACAAACATATCCAAGGACAAAAATTTAACTGTTGTACATTGGCATCAACTACCAAAGATAATACTAATGAATTGTACCCCAGTGCCATAAAAAACTGACCAAGAAACAAAAAGTAAATAACAAGCAAATGAAACAAACAACTCAAGGAACATGGCTCACCTCCTAGAGACATAGGTCTATTAGACCTTGTCTGAGTTCTTGTCCTGCCCAAGCCTAGCATTGGAGAAATAGCTCTTCAATGCCAAATAGGCAAACAATCTAAATAGATAATCCAATTGCTTGAAAGTGGTGATCAAGTAAGACCCCTCCGTGTATGTAGAATTGCTTAACAGTCTGCAGCAACAAACATTAAAATTTTACTCTTTGATTATCATCAGTAAAAACTAAAACTTGGATCACTGAAAGTTAGACCAAAAACTAGCTACAGAAACTTAAATAAAACATAGTACAATAAATAACTGGGCTCTTTTTTTAAAGATGGACATAATTATCACATACTCAGCTATGAAGTTTGCAACTAAACCCCCACCCCCACAACACCAAAAAAAAAAAAAAATCTTCCCTTTGGAAATATTACCTACTTGCAGACCAAAAGAGGGAAAAATAGCTAGCAAAATAACTAATTTCAAAATTGCCAAAGGATCAGACTTGAAAGCTCAACAAAAAAGCATTTTACTTGAATTCAAAACCTGAATTAAGTAATGAATTTTTCAAGATCTGTTTAGCCCCACAAAAAACAAACACACCCCAGAAAGTACCCATAAAAATAACAATCTCCAAAAGGAAAACCTTCTCATTCAGACCTAGAAAAGAAAAGAAAAAACTCCAAAAGATACAATCTTTTTTTCAATTTAGAAGAAAAATCCTATACCTGAAGAAAGGAAAAAAACATAAATTAAAAAGCGGACGCAAGAATGTCGACAATGCCTCTAACCTTTCAGTTAAACTGGAAACTTCTGCTAACTGAAAAAACCTTCAGTTTAAATTTCCAAAATAGGGTATATATCAGAGAGTATATAGTAGAAGGTTTGAATGATCAAGAGATCTGTGAAAAGAAAGAGCCAAGGTTTTTTAACAAATATAAATAGAAAGCATTCTAAATTCTTCACACAACAAAAAAAAGAAAAAGAAAACAATCTTTTAAAGAAATTTATATAGGAAGAAGAAGAAGAGTCAAAAGAAGAAGAGGAATTGAGTAGAATCCACGATCATGTTTGGGAGAAATAAGAAAAAAAGGTGACAGAGAAACGTACGAAGAGGAAGAAGGTCTCCAGTATCGGTGGTGCTGATGAACCAAGTCTTTGGTTTCTTGCGCGTTATTTATTTGTTTATTTACTCCAGCTTTCCTCTTAGCTACTCCATTTATTTAATTCATTTTGAATTTCCAGAATTTATTTTGATTTCCCAAAAATCAAAATTGAAATAGGTATATGGAGTGAAAGGTGAAAAAGCGGAGAAGTGGGTCCACTTATTGGTAAGTTCCTCGTGGGCGGACGGAAGAAAGTGAAAGAGAGACGCGGCTGTATTTCCTTTTGTTGTTGTAGTATTTATTTTATTTTATTTATGATGCTATGTGAATTTAACAACTCACGAGTACAACTCAAAGTTCAAACCTTGTTTTTCCTTTTCCTATTGACTTTTCTACTAGTGTCAAATTTTCGAATTAATGAATTTATTCGCACTTGTTAGGAGGTTGTTCGTTGACGATAGGTTATAATTGTATATATTAGTCGCTTACTATATTCTAATTTACTGCACTTTAATTGAGTTTGAGCTTTAATCGCTAGTATTTTGCATTAATTGCGTATTTAATGCCTTGTAGGAGTGATTCTAAGCTATACATAGATGTTATGGAATGGATTTAAGTGATTTGGAGCTTTGAAGTCTGAGTCAAAGCCCAAAAAATTAAGGAGGATCGTGTTCGGGGGTCAAATTTGATAGTTAAGAACAAACGAAGACTCGAGTAGGCATATTGCGCACTGTCTAGTAAAATAGACATAACTCTTTGCTCTGAATGGGCTTTATAATATATGGTTGGAAAGCTAGCTCAAAGGGCTACAACTTTAATGTTTTACGTTTTTCCAAATTCCAAACGGAACAGGGGTGAAAAATGCGGTCACAAACTGCAACCACGAACCTAACGCGGACTGAGGCAATACACTGAGTAATGACCGCGCCCGGACCGCGACCGCGAGTGTCCAGACCTGAAAAATTATCCTTTTTCGTGTAGGAGAAGGTATACATGTTTGGGCCCGACCCTACTTGGTATATATACATGGAAAAACGGTATTTTGAGGAGATGGGACATACTTTTGACACAAAATTCGACCTAAGGAAGCAGAGACACAATAGGAGCAAGGCGGAGGATTCTTCTACGAGTTTTTTCTTCCTCTTCCTATTTTTCATTGTTGGTTATGAATAATAGTATTGTAGTTTACATACTATTATGAATAGCTAATTTGTTATCTACGGTTTTGAGGGAACCTTTTGTAGGATAAATTCTTGTTATGTTTATTGAGCCGTTGGATTTCTCTACTTGTTCAACTACGTGTTTATTGTTGTTGATTGAATGACCATCGATTTATTGTGCCTATTTTATTATGTATTGCTTGAGAAAAGACACATATTTAGGTGGTTGTTGAACAACGTCACTCCTAACGTATGTGAGAAATCAATACAGCGAGTTTAAAGGTAGGTTTAGAAATAACGAAGTCTTGACGTGGTCCTAATGAGCGGTTAGATAAAGCCAACTAGCGTAGTTCGAGAGAATATGTCTATTAAATTATTGTAGTTGCTCGAAAGAGAATTACGGCACCTAAAGTGCTGACGATTAGTAGAGAATACATAGGCGAAATTATAGAAAACATAGCGGGAAGAATTCCAAAATTTGAGGAAATCATAACTCTAGACCTCTTTAGTCCTGTCTCAAATTTCATCCTTGTTAGTTGATAATTTTACTGCTTTATAATAGTTATTAGTTAATTAGTTAGAAATAAATATTATAATCTCAATAATTAGAAAATTGTTTGGACTTGTGTTTCTTAGCAATATTGAACAATTATAGTGAAATCTTAATTCTCCGTGGAATTCGACTTCAGACTTATAGAGGATTATATTTGCAGCGATCACTTATCCTTTTCAGAACTAGAGTTGGGGGTGATCACGGCCGATTCGGTACGTTTTTTTGTTATTTTGGTTTGATATTTTGTGTCTTCGATTTCATAAAATGCTATATCAATATTATATCTAATTAAATTCAATATGATTCGACTTTTCTCGTTTCAGTTCGGTTTGTTCGACTTGAATATTAATTAGTGCATTAAACTATATGCTGCAATATTCTTAAGTAATTTACTCATAAATACGAAAATAAAAATAGTATAACTTAGGCTGCGTTTGGTATGGAGGAAAACATTTTCCGAAAAAATATTTTTCAATTATTAGTAAGAGTACTTTCTTTTATGTTGTAGATTATAGTACTTTTTTTTATTTTAACAAAATGTGTATATTCTTTTTATGATGTAGTAAAAGTATTTTCTTTCATTTCAACAAAACAAGTACTTTCTTTTATGATTTAAAAAAATTATTTTCTTTAATTTCAACAAACTAAGTATTTTCTTTTCTTGAAATAGAAAATGTATTTTCTTGCAACAAAATAAGTACTTTTTTTTCATGATGTAGAAAAAATATTTTCTTCCATTTCAATAAAAAGAGTAGTTTTTTCATGGTGTAAAAAAGTATTTTCTCTCAGTTCAATAAACTAAATTTCTTTTTCCTAATTTCGGTACGGTAAATATTAGGTATTTACCAAATTGTACACAACCCTACTTGTTAATGACCAAAAAATTATAGTTGTGACTTTATCGTTAAAGCGGTTAAAGTTTAGTTACTTTAATATAATCAAAAATTAATTTTGTGATATTACTGATATCCCCGTGTAATGCATAAATTAACACAAACTAAAACTACTAATTACGGGATTATAAAACCTTTTTGATTATACATTAAAATGGACATCCCGTTATTAAAATCTTTGTCTGTTGTAAGTTAGTAAAAATCCAAATGAACAAAGTGCAAACACCAACTACTACTATTTATGTCTATCTATAGGTTGGAAATAGTTGGATCATTACTTTACAGTACCTTTAGCAAATTCCTAAATGCGCTTGCATAGGAAAATTGTCACGACCCCAAGTCCTAACAGGTCGTGATCGCGCCTATCGTGGAACTAGGCTAGTCAACCATCACATTACTACGCTTTTGTTCAATTATAATAGTTCACAATTAAATAATAAGCATGCAACCACATCATAATTAATATAATAAAGTATTAGCGTTCCCATATTAACCTAAACAACCTCCCAAGAACTGCAGTCAATAGTCATGAGCATCTAAGAATAAATAAACTAACTCTGCTAAAACTATAATATATATCTCTGAAACAATGCTACGACTAAATAGGGAAGGGAAATGGAAGAGTTGTGGACGCTGGACAGCTACCTCGAAATCCCGTGGAATGCTGCTATCAACTGCGTCAGCTACTGCTGCGAACTAGTACCTGGATCTGTGCACAGAGGCACAGGGAGTCTTTATGAGTACGCCAACTCAGTAGTAATGAAAATAAATCACAATCTGAGAAATATAAACACACAGAACATGTACACTACTCCACAAACCAGTAAAACACCAAGTCACCACGTTGTATTCATCAATTAATGAGTTCGAAATCAG
>ML450486.1:0-45297 GCA_005239535.1 Nicotiana rustica
ATATATATATATAACGCTGCAGCGTGATCGAGCTGCACGCTGCAGCGTGATCGAGCTGCACGCCGCAGCGATATAGAACTTTGGGTTGTAGGAGCCCCTCCGGAGTCTGCACACCCCCAGTGAGCATAGTCGACTATTTAGGGATCGGGTTGCACGCCACAGCGGTTATTTTATGGTACCTATTGAGCGTGAGTGTTGAGTGTGAGTGTTGATTGGTGATAATTGTGTCACGAGCGACTGAGAGGCTTGCCGAGAGGCTATAATTGTGAGTGATAATTTGCCAGAGGGGCTTATGTTTATGAAACTACTGTTTTCACCATCCTTTACACTGAACCTCTACTGATAATATTGAACAAAATGTTTTAAACAAGATTTTATTGAAAACTAGAGTTTTACTAAATATTCGGAATCTAAATTCCTGATTTGATTCATTTATCTCCATTGTTATTTATGTTATGAAATTTTATGATTTAAAATGCTCGTCACTGCACTCAGTCTTTAGTTATAATTGTTACTTATTGAGTTGGCGTACTCATGTTACTCCCTGCACCTTGCATGCAGATTCAGGTGCTAGAGCTGAGTGAGAGCTGATTTATCCCGTTGGAGCTTATTGGAGATTTGCGAGGTAGCTGCACGGCGTCCGCAGCCTTGCCTTTCTCCTTATTTCATTAGTATTTACATTCTCAGGCTTATATTGTACTAAGGAGACAGTAACGGACTTGTATTGTCTTTTAGTTGCTCATGATTGTTGACTCCGAGATTTTTGGGTTGTATTTAATGTTTAGTATATCCTTGCTTGTGTTGAAATGCTTAAACGGAAATTTTTATGAAATATCGATTAGTAACATTTTGAACGAAAGGTTTCTTTATGCTATAAGTAGTGAGTTGGCTAGCCTAGTATCACGATAGGCGCCATCACGGCCAGTGTGGTTTTGGGGTCGTGACATGTCCTCTAGTATCTGAATAGTGCACTCAGATTGCCCGACCGTATAAGGATTAAAAGTTGTGCTCAACTCAACCTAAGTACCCAACTCTCTCTGCACGTCCCTCCGAAGTTGCGATGTGAACTAAATACCCATGTCAGAAATGATGGAAACTGGAACACCATGCAATCGAACAATCTCCTGGATATAAATCTCAGCTAAACACTCCGAAGTATAAGTAGTACCAACAGGAATGAAGTGCGCGGACTTGGTCAGCGGATCCACAATAATCCAAATAGCATCGAACTTCCTCGAAGTTCGTGGGAGCCCAACTACAAATTCTATGGTGATCCGCTCCCACTTCCACTCCGGAATGTCCAACCTCTGAAGCAATCCACCCGATCTCTAGTGCTCATACTTGACCTGCTGACAGTTGAGACACCGACCTACAAATCCGACGATATCCTTCTTCATTCTCCTCCACCAATAATGTTGTCTCAGATCCTGATACATCTTCACGACACCCGGATAGATGGAATATCGCGAGTTGTGGGCCTCCTCAAGAATCAACTCCCGAAGCCCATCTACATTAGGCACACACATCCGACCCTGCATCCTCATCACACCATCATCACCGATAGCTACATCCTTGGCATCACCTCGCCGGATCCTATCCTTAAGAACAAGTAAGTGTGGTTCATCATACTGGCGCTCCCTGATACAGTCATAAAGAGAAGACCTGGAGACTACGCAAATACCTGACTGGGCTCCGACATATCCAACCTCACAAGCTGGCCTGCTAAGGTCTGAACATCAAGTGCTAAAGGTCTCTCTGCTGCTGGAAGATATGCTAGACTCCCCAAACTCTCTGCCTTGCGACTCAAGGCATCGGCCACTGCATTGGCCTTCCCCCGATGGTATAGAATAGTGATATCATAGTCCTTGAGAAGCTACAACCATCTCCACTGACGCAAATTCAGATCCTTCTGCTTAAAAATATGTTGCATACTACGGTGATCAGTAAAAACCTCACAATGAACCCCATACAAATAATAACGCCAAATCTTCAAGGCGTGAACAATGGCTGCTAACTCAAGATCATGCACCAGATAGTTCTCCTCATGGGTCTTCAATTGGCGCGAGGCGTAGGCAATCACCCTACCCTCCTTCATTAAGACATAACCAATGCCTATCCTCGAGGCATCACAATACACGGTATAAGAACCTGAAGCTGATCGCAAAACTAACACTGGAGTTGTGGTCAAAGCAGGCTTGAGCTTCTAAAAGCTCTTCGCACACTCGTCAGATCACCTGAACGGAGCACCCTTCTGGGTCAATTTAGTCAAGGGTTAAACAATATAAGAGAATCCCTCCACAAAGAGATGGTAGTAGCCCACCAAACCAAGAAAGCTCCTAATCTCTGTAGTTAAGGACGGTCTAGGAAAACTCTGCACCGCCTCTATTTTCTTCGAATCCACCTAAATACCCTCACTGGACACTACGTGCTCCAAGAATGCTACTGAGCCAAGCCAAAACTCACACTTGGAGAACTTTGCATATAATAATAGTTATCAGTCGAGTATCCAGATGGCTCCGTATGAGGATTTATATGGGAGGAGGTGTAGATCTCCGGTTGGTTGGTTTAAGTCGGGTGAGGCTAGGCTCTTAGGTACAGATTTGGTGCAGGATGCTTTAGATAAGGCGAAGTTGATTTAGGAGTGGCTTCGCACAGCGCAGTCTAGGCAGAAGAGCTATCCGGGCAGGACTGTCCACAATGTATCTTTCATGGTCGGGGAGAAGGTTCTGTTGAAATGTCCCCCATGAAAGGTGTTATGCGATTAGGGAAGAGGGTAAAGTTGATTCCACGGTTTATTAGGCCTTTTGAGGTGCTTCAAAGGGTAGGGGAGGTGGCTTATAGACTTGATTTTCCACCCAGATTATCGAGTGTTCATCCAGTGTTTCACATTTCCTTGCTTCGGAAGTATATTTGTGACACGACCCATGTCTTGGACTTCATCTCGGTTTAGTTAGAGGGTGATATGACTTATGATGTGGAGCCAGTGGCTATTTTGGGTCGACAAGTCTTAAAGTTGAGGTCAAAGGATATAGCTTCAGCTAAGGTGCAGTGGTGAGGGCATCCAGTGGATGAGGCCACTTGGGAGACCGAGTGGGATATACGGGGCAGATATGCACACCTTTTCGAGACTCCAGGGATGTTTCTAGACCCGTTCGAGGACAAAAGTTTGTTTAAGAGGGGGAGGATGTAACGACCCGGCTGGTCATTTCGAGAGTTTAGCTCCGTTTCCCCCGTTTTGCTTCATTATATGTGGTTCAGCTCTATTATGTTGTGTTATATTTATTGATTCGGTGGAATGAGACACTTAGTCTCTTATGTTGGTTAATTAGTTGGAAAATTCAACCGAAGTTGACTTATAGGTAAATGGTCTCGGAATTTGGTTTTTATGGTTAGACAGCTTCGTTAGGTGATTTGGGACTTAGGAGTGTGTTCAGAATGTTATTCGAAGGTCCGTGGTAGAATAAGGCTTGAATTGGCGAAATTGGATTTTTGGCAATTTTCGGTCGGCAGTGGAAAATTAGATATCGGGGTCGGAATGGAATTTCGGAAGTTGGAATAGGTTCGTAGTGCCATTTTTAATGTGTTTGCAAAATTTCAGGTCATTCGGACGTGGTTTGGTTGGTTTCGGCATCGTAGGCGAATTTCGGAAGCTCAACGGGTGATTTTTGGACTTGAAAACTTGGCAGATTTTCTGGTTTTTGGTTGCAGAAGATTTGTTCTTCGCGATCGCGAAGAGGAGTTCGCAATCGTGTAGGCTTAATTGGGGTTGTGTTGGTGTTTTTCTATGTGATAACAGAGGTTAGGTCGCGATCACGTATGCTTGTGGTACAATGCTTCGCGAACATGTGGCCAGGGTTGCATTCGCGTAGAAGAGGGTGAGCTGGAGAAAGGTTGAGGCGATAGCTCTACGCGACCGCGTGAAGCTGGTCGCGATCGCGTAGGTCTGTGTGGTTTAGGTTTGCGAACGCGTGGGAGTTTACGCTATCGCGTAAGGTTAATCGAGGGGTAGCATTATTTGTGCTTCGCGATCGCGATGAAAAATTATCTGGGCAGATTTTAAAAGGTTCAAAACGAGGGTTTGAGCTTAAAATTACAAATTTCGTTAGAGAGCTCGGGAGAGGGACAATTTAGAGAGGATTTTCAGAGGAGTAATTGGGGTAAGTGTTCTTCACTTAATTTTTGTTAAATTCCATGATTTTGTCATCTAAATTGGGAGTTTGGGGTGAAAATTTGGAGAAAAATGGAGGAAATTTGGAGAGTGTATTTTGGGGAATTGAATGGCCATTTGATGTCGGATTTTGAGGAATTTGATATGGGTAGACTCGTGAGTGAACGAGGATTCTAGTTTTGTAATATTTTTCGGATTCCAAGACGTGGGGCCGGGTGTCGGGTTTGGCCAATTTTAGGATTTTTGATGTAATTTGATTATTTTCGCGTGGGTTTTGTTCCTTTAGCGTATATTGATGAAATGAATCTGATTTTGAATAGATTCGGGGCGATTTGAGGCCGATTCAAGCAGCAAGGGCATCGCGGAGTAGATTTTCATCGGGTTTGAGGTAAGTAACGATTGTAAATCTAAACCTAAGGGTATGAAACCACGAAATTTCATACTATTTCGATAAATGAGGTGACATACATGCTAGGTGATGGGTGTGTGGGTGTGCACCAGTAGGGATTGTGAATTAGTTCGTCCCGTGGCAACTGTAGAGTTGCATATTTTTATAAACTCTATATGATATCTAGGTGTTTTAGAAATGATTTTGTTAACTTGGGCTAAATGCCATGTTTGGGGCCTTGTGTTGTACTGTTTGGGGCCTTGTGTTGTACTGTTTGGACCCTCAGGGGTATTTCTTTATTATCCTCACACTGTTTTTGATAGAAAGAATATCCTCACTCATGATTTATACCTGTTTATTGTTTAATCTTGATCATCACTCTATTTTAATATATATGAAAGTTGTTTTAGGTTGAATTCCCTGAGTTCGTACTGAAATGCACGAGTGACTTGTGAGGTTGATGACTGAGTGAGGCCGAGGGCCGGATTGTGAGGATAGTTATGGATCCGGATGCGCGCAACGGCGATATAGCGCTTGGGCTGTAGGAGCCCCTCCGGAGTCTGCACATGTCAAGATCCAAATTCCCAAACCACGGGATCGTGATGGTGCCTAACACAATACTTGCTAGGCAATCCGATGTTAGAATTCGATTAGCTATTGTTCCTTTGGTTACTTATTTAAACGCAATAAAACCAAATTTAGAATAGAATAAATCTAATGATTTACGATGATTAACATTCCAAAAAAAATGATAAATAAACCTAACCACGAACTTAATATATAATTGTGAAACTACCCCAGGGTCTGGTGTCACAATTCACGAACTACTAACGAATACTACAAATAAATGGGCTGAAAGAAATAATGTATTTGTTTCGAATGAAATAAAACAGTATCTAAGTGAATAGGATAAGACTCCAGGAGTCTGCAGACGCCGGCAGATCTACCTCGTGTCTCCGAACAAAAAATGCACAGCTACTGATATCTCCTAACTCTGGTCAGTACCTGGATCTGCACAAAAGAGTGCAGAGTGAAGTATAAGTACAATCGACCCCATGTGTTGAGTAAGTGCCGAACCTAACCTCGGTGAAGTAGTGACGAGGCTAGGACAAGACACCACTTAAAACCTGGACATCGAAATCATGCTAACAGGAAATAATAGCAATTAATGTATGTAAACAACAATTTATGGGAAGGGATCATGTGATAGGGAATGTTCAACATAAGGAATGAGGAAAACACTAAGACAAACACAGATAGTGATCAACAATAATTTTAGCAATCAAAGATAGAAAGTAAACTTGCACGGCATCACCCTTCGTGCTTTTACTCTCAAACTCACCAAATAATAAATAGAATACACGGCATCACCCCTCATGCTTTTACTCTCATCCTCACAAGATTATAATTAAGAATTGCACGGCATCACCCTTCGTGCTTTATTCTCTTCCTGACCTTATAAATAAACCATGCACGGCATCACCCTTCATGCTTTTTACTCTTCCTCATAATATAATTAAGTCATTCACGGCATCGCCCTTCGTGTTTTACACTCTTCCTCACAATCTCATCAAATCATCAACAACATAAAAGGGGATTTCACGAGAAACAGTATTTCATCATAATTTCTATCACCATTTAATATTTCAATCTCAACTCAATGTTCTCAAAGGAATTTCACAAGAAATCAACATTTCATCATGGTTACTATCATCATTTATCATTTCAATCTCAACTCAATGTTCTCAACATTTCACTAACTACAATAATCACATATGAGGGGCTTTAAGACAACCAGAATAACAAGAAATAGTATTTTCTCGCATGGTATGACCTGACCACAACGTATAGGTACTCGTCACCTTACCTATACATTGGATTTAACAAACAACAGGTAACAAGTAGTCATATAAATACCTATTCCCCCAAACTAGGGTTAGACACAACACTTACCTCAATTCTACAGGCCACTCACTGCTCAATTATCGGCTTTCCTTTCAAATTCACCTCCAACACACTTGAATATAATCATAATTAGTGTAATATCATTAATTAATGCTAAAGTAACCAACTTTACTGAAAAATTATGGTTTTTCTAAGTTTTCTCAAAAAAAAGTTAAAACCTGTCCCCGGGCCCGCTTGGTCCAAAATCGGGGTTCAGACCAAATTTCGTTTACCCATTCACCCCCGAGCCCGAATATGCAATTAGTTTCTAAATCCGACCTCAATTCAGGTCAAAATTCCCATTTTTACAAAATTCCCTAAATCTACCCAAAACCCTCAATTTTTACCATGAAAATTCTTGATTTTTGATTAAAAGGTGATGAAAATCATTAGGTAATTGAAAGAGATAAGTTTAGAATTATTTACCAACACTTTGGGGATGAATTTGTGTGAAGAAAATCTGCCCTAGGTCTTCTTAGTTCGAAAAATGGTGAAAAATAGGTTTTGTCCGTGTTTAACAGTGTTTTAATATAGCTGGGAAAACCTTCATCGCGTTCGCGTTCGCGCGTTCGCATATTGTCCTGGCCCTGGTGGCTTTCGCGTTCGATAAACTGGGCCACATTCGCATAGCACAACCAGGCTCCCCTCCCCCCAGGCCCATTAAGTTGTGCGTTCACGAGAGCCCGACCGCGTGCACGTAGGGTCTTTCCCCAAGCCCACCGCGTTCGCGTCAAGGGTCTCGCGTTCGCATAGAAAAAAAAGGGCCCCGGCTAAATTACTCTACGCGTTCGTGACTGGGGTAACGCGAATGCGATGAACAAAATACCTGAGCACCAGAAACAGAAAACCAGCAGATTTTTATAAGTGTAAAACACCTCGTGGCCTATCCGAAACTCACCCGAGCCCTCAGGGCTCTAAACCAAACATGCACAAAAGTCTAAAAATATCATACAGACTTTCTTGTGCGATCAAATCATGAAAACAACATGTAAAACTATGAATTAACCTCAAAACTCATCATTTTTCTCAAGAACGCTTAAAGTTCACTATTTCTCAACAGGACGTCCGAATCACGTCAAATAAACTCTATTTCTCACCAAATTTCACGGATAGTAGTTAAATACTATAACAAATCTATACCGAGCTCCGGAACCAAAATACGGCCCGATACCAATGGTTTCAAACATTAATTCTTTACTTTATTTCATTAATAATTCAGCAAAACAATTTCATTCAAAAATAGATTTCTAAGGCTTGGGACCTCGGAATTCAATTCCGGGCATACGCCCAAGTCCCATATTTTACTGTGGACCTTCCGGGATCGTTGGGACACAGATCCGGGTCCGTTTACTCAAAATGTTGACCACAGTCAACTATAATCAAATTTCAACTCTAGAATTTACTATTTCTAATATTTTTCACATAAAATCTTTCTGGTTTCACGCTCGAAATGTGCATGCAAATCGAGGTAATTAAAATTAGTCTTCTTATATTTAATAAGCCTAGAACGGACCCCGGTGAGCGCAGTCGACTATTTAGGGATCGGTTTGCACGCCGCAATGATTATTTTACTGTACCTATTGAGCGTAAGTGCTGAGTGAGTCCTGATTAGTGATAATTGTGTCATGAACGACTGAGAGGCTTGCCGAGAGGCTATAACTGTGAGTGATAATTTGCCGGAGGGGCTTATGTTTATGGAACTACTGTTTTCATCCTCTTTTACATTGATCCTCTACTGATAATGTTGAACAAAATGTTTTAAACAAGATTTATTGAAAACTGGAGTTTTACAAAATATTCAAAATCTAAATTCCTGATTTGATTCATTTATCTCCACTGTTATTTATGTTATGAAATTTTATGATTTTAAATTCTCTTTACTGCACTCAGTCTTTAGTTATAATTGTTACTTACTGAGTTGGCGTACTCACGTTACTCCCTGCACCTTGCGTGCAGATTCAGGTGCCAGGGCTGAGTGTTTTGGAGCTTATTGGAGATTTGTGAGGTAGTTGCATGGCGTCCGCAGCCTTGCCTTTCATGCTACTCCCTGCACCTTGCGTGCAGATTCAGGTGCCAGGGCTGAGTGTTTTGGAGCTTATTGGAGATTTGTGAGATAGTTGCATGGCGTCCGCAGCCTTGCCTTTCTCCTTCTTATTTCTTTAGTATTTACATTCTCAAACTTATATTGTATTAAGGAGACTGTAACGGACTTGTATTTTCTTTTAGTTTCTCATGACTGATGATTCCGGGATTTTTGGGTTGTATTTAATGTTTAGTATATCCTTGCTTGTGTTGAAATTCTTAAACGGAAATTTTTATGAAATATCGGATTAGTAACGTTTTGAACAAAAGGTTTCTTTATGCTATAAGTAGTGAGTTGGCTAGCCTAGTATCGCGATAGGAGCCATCACGGCCAGGGTCGTTTTTGGGTCGTGACATTCGTGAACGCGGAGCTTCCACTGCATGCTCCTTCGCGGACGCATTCACCTCTACGCGTTCATGTAGACCAAATTACCTGGTGACTCATCATCCCTTTCCTCTACGAGAACACGTAAGCCTAAGATCACCGTGCTTTGCTAACGCGGGACATACATACCGAACGCGAAGTCTTAACTCCAGCAGCACTCCAACTTCCTCGACGCGAACACCGGAGAACCTTCGCGAACGCGTAGAAGGAAACCAGACACTAGGAGTAGTTGATGCTTCAGCTATAACACTAAGTCCAATCCACCGAGGCCCCCGGTACCTTAACCAAACATATCAACAAGTCATAAAATATCATACGAAATTAGTCGATCCTTAGAATCACATCAAACAACGCTAAAAACACGAATCGCAATCCAATTCAACTTTAATGAACTTGAAATTTCAAATTTTTACAACCGATGCCGAAACCTATCAAACCATGTCCGATTGACCTCAAATTTTGCACACCTATCATAATTGACATTACGGACCTACTCCAACTTTCAAAATTAGAAACCGACCCCGATATCAAAAAGTTCACTCCCGGTCAAACTTTCCGAAAATCTAACTTTCGCCATTTCAAGCTGAATTCAGCTACAGACCTCCAATTCACAATCCAAACACGCTCCTAAGTCCAAAATACCTAACGGAGCTAACGCAATTGATGAAACTCCATTCCGGAGTCTTCTTCACACAGTTCCAACTATGGTCAAAATCCTAGAACTTAAGCTTCCATTTTAGGGACTAAGTGTCACATTTTACTCCAAAACCAAAAATAAATCCCCCCGGCAAGTCACATAAGCATAAAAAGATACGGGGAAAGAAGAAAATAGGGGATCGGGGCTAATACTCTCAAAACGATCATCCGGGTCGTTACAGATAAAACTCTTTTTCTAGTTAAGAACCTTCATCCCTAATGTAGATTTATCAAGGATAATTTTTACATGGTACATTAAGCAGATTTTAATGACTCAAATAAATAGACCATTTTGTGGATCCAACTTATTTATCATAATGCTAAATCCATGAATAGACATAATTTCACATGTATAAACTTATTAAGAATCTTCCATGAGTTCAAATAAACAAACCACTTTAATGATAACTATTTGTTACTCACAAAATACTCAATTTACGAGTGAAGATACATGTAGCTCATAAAATTATTTTATGGCAGATTATGGACCACATCTTAAAATCCATTCCAATAATATAAAACTCATACAAAATACCGTCATATTTCACTTAATTACAACCTCCATCCAAAGAACAAATTTTTTCATCGAAAATTCAAGACTAGTAATCACGTAGGGCATGAAAACATAAACCAGAATTTAAGAAACTTTATTTTTATGCACAAATATGCCAAACGCACCAATTAGTAGTCATCCAGGATATCAAACAGAGGATTTCACTTTCTTACAAAATGATTGCATTATCACACAATATCTAGTATACTTTGTAAGACCTAGTCAATAAAATCCTACACCTCTATTATTGAATTCAATACTACTACATGTCTGTTCACTAATAGCCAATATGTAAATCCATTATAAAACTAGAATTTAATCATGGAGACCATGGGGAGTCACCCCCACCACCATTGAATTAAAAACGAATTAAAATTAGCAAGAAATAATTTCCAGAAAATAGAAAAATATCCAAAACACAATTCAAACGAACTCAAAACGCCGAAAAATAACATGATTCACTAGATGGACCCAACAAAGTTCAGTGAGTTTTTCTCACCATGTCGTTTCCGATGGACCAAACAAAGTTCAGCTCAATCAGAGTCCATCAAGTTCATGTGGGCAAAATTTCTTGGAATATATGGCTGAAATTTTGGCCACCTTGTTCTTCTTCCTCTAAGTGGAAAATATTATGTATTTATAGCACAAGTTTTTAAGGTTTAAAACTCTTTTCCAAAACCTGTTGGGTTTTCTTTCCACTAGAAAAAGGATTCCTTTATTTCCTATTATTTAGGCACAACAGGGATCACATAATTTAATTAACAAATCTTCCAATTATAGAATTAATTTGTAATTTTTTAAATTAATATCCACCATAACTAATTATGAATTATTCTACTAAAAATTCATAATTGCACTCCTTATTCAATTTCAAAATTCATCTATTAAATCTTATTTAACTCCCCGTGTTAAGATTCAGATACTAATTAATTAAATTAAATTACTGACGATTTAATTTATTGATTATTTCCTTTAGATTTTTGCTTAACTTATTTCATGTGTCGGATACAAAATCCATCGGCCGGTTTTACACATTAAAACTTATAAGTTTTCATAAAGGTGTATCATCAATCTCTAAACCAAGACATGGATTCCATCAACTAATTATTATTTTTTATTATTATCCAATTTACCAGGCATTTTGACCCACAAAAGAATCTAGCCTTTCAATAAATTAAAACAATAATAATGTACACAGCTAATAATAATTATATCAAGATTACGATTATAAGTACATTTAATGGTTAGAGAGTTTATTTTATTAAGTCAGTATAAAATACTTATCTCTACTTGGTTCGTTCAATACATACAAAATGTACTAGCAAGAAGTTTCAATTAAACCATTCCCATAATCAAGATAAATTATATTTAATCTTGTGCTACAATCATCCATGATGGTTTGTCCAACTCCATCGTTAGATTGTGACTCAAACTTTATACATATAAGAACCGATGATTTAATCTTCCGTATATAAGCTAAACTCTATACACTATATAAGCAAAGTACACAGACTAATATATGATCTATTTAAAACTGAATAAATATTCATTTCATAATAAATATTATATCTAAACCAAACCCCTGATTAATAGTATATATCCCAACAAACATTTGATTCGGCATAAAGGGAATACAAATCAAATATAAATCCAATATTAAAAAAAAATTATGATAAAGTGGGCCCATTTATACGATTTCTTAAACTATGGGAAAAAATTACAATGGCAATTTTGTATTGGAGATCCGCCAAAAAGGTAGTAAATGTTATGAAATATTATATTATAGTGGATATCCATAACTCCTAAATGAATAACACCCACTACTCTTCTCCATTAACCTCTCACTACTTCTTACCATCATGGTTGTAACTATCATACCTCCATAACTTCCCCCATGATCTTCATCCATAATCTCAAATGTTTAATGTCATGCTTATGACATTCTTTTGTATACCTCTGTGTAATACTATAAATAGAGGATGAAGTGATATTGTACACACTTGAACACTTGATGAAATAAAAAAGTTATATATTTTTCTCTTATTCTACTTATCTTCTTGTTTTATATTGTTACTTTGAGCTATATTTCTTAACACGTTATCAGCACGAAGCTCTAACCAAGTAGGAAGATTACTTATTTGATGATGGAATTATAAATGGCTGACAACCTTGAATCAATTTGGTTGAGCCTGTGAAAATCTGTCCATTTCTTATGCCATATCAAAGTTGTGTTTGCTTCTGTTATACATGGAGTATCATTTTTCAGTTGCCATGAATTCTACAATTAACTTACGTTAATATTGAAGACTTTGTTTAATTTGTGTTACTTAACAATTTAGTTTCATTTGTGCAGATGTATACATATGGAGTACCTGTTTTTGAGTGACAAACAAGAGCATATTAAGATGCCTTGACACCATCTCCCATATGTACTGCTCCTACAGTTTGCAACCCAAGATTATGGAACTGTTAACTATTGAGAAGGTTTCTAATTAGTCTTAAAAAATAATAAGAATTTAAATTTATGTTGTGGTCAAAATAAATTTTGTATAACTAAGATACTTTTTATTCCCTTTATATTTGATCATGTGGTTGTTCGTGAAAAAGATCAATGTGAACTTTCATTAAAGTTCGAGAAAAAATAACTGATTATTAGAAAGTAGTATATTATGAAAGGCTCAATGGTGAGTCCACTTAGACTTATTATGCCATTGTATAAGGGTAAAACATCGGGTTTGAGTCCTGGTGTACTATGATGATAAGATTTATTGAGTCTCAACTCATTATGGCCTAATATGCCTTTATATGGTTAAGGAATTGGGGTTGAGTCTCAATACACCATATTGATGATATAATGATGATTAAAGAAAAATAATGTATTTTTCATGAAAAAGCATGAAGTTTGTATGATGACCCAAAGGGACATCTTATAAATTAGCACTCCATTCCAGGCCCACTAGCTTAAAAAGATTAATTTTATTTACCTCAATTTGCGTGCGCAGTTCGGGCGTGAAACCAAAAAGCTTTGTGAAAATATGAGAAATAGTAATTTCTAGAGTTAAAATTTAGTTTTAGTTGACTTTGGTCAATATTTTGAGTAAACAGACGCAGATATGTGTTCTAACGATCCCTGGAGGTCCGCAGTAAAATATGGGACTTGGTCTTATGCCCGGAATTGAATTTCGAGGTCCCTAGCCTTAGAAAATAATTTTTGAAGAAAATTATTTAGCTGGTTATTACAAGAAATAAAGGTATGAAATAATATGTGAAATTGTTGGTATCAGGCCCGTATTTTGGTTCTGGAGCCTGGAACAAGTTTGTTAAGTCCTATCTATGAAACTTGATGAGAATCAGAGTTGGTTTGACGTGATTCGGAAATCCGGTTGAAAAGTTAGGAATTTGAGTGTTCTTGAGAAAATCTTGAGTTTTGAGGTTAAATTTGTAGTTTTGATGTTATTTTGATGATTTGATCGCACAAGCAAGTCTGTATGATGTTTTTGGACTTGCGTGCATGTTTGGTTTGGAGCTCTGAGGTCTCGGGTGAGTTTTGGGTAGGCTACGGAGTGTCTATACTTGAGAAAAATTGCACAGCAAAAATCTGGTGTTGGCAGGCCTCTAATCTCGCATTTGCGAGATCAGACTTTGCAAATGCGAAGTCTTGGGCCAGCCTCAGATCTCGAAAATGCGAGATTTTTGCTCGCAAATGCGAGTCTTCAATATGTTTCAAATGCGACAAATTTATCGCATTTTCGATGTCTGCCGAAATTCGAAGTGTCACGACCCAAATCCTAATCCAGGTCGTGATGGCGCCCAACCCCGTTGTCAAGCAAAACGACACTAATTAACTAGTGAGTCTAGTTTGTTTTCTATTAAATTCTTTTCTTATCTCAAAATAATTTAGCCACTAAGCATGGAATATAACACATAGCAAGGCAATTAAGTTACGAAGACCAAAAATCAACTTTAATCAATTACATCATCAAAAGAATAGTCTACCAATGTTTGTGCCAGGAACTAGTGTCACAATTCTGCAGGCATCTAGTAAGGTACAATCAAAAGAATAAAAGAACTATCCTACTGCCTAAGAAGAGATGGATAGAATAGCAATAAGAGAGACTCCAGAGTGATGTTGAATGGCATCAAGAGAAGCAGCTCACCGTGAAGCCTCGAACCACGTGAAATCAGGAACGAGCTCCGGACTGGTAACCAGATGCACCTGCCTCAGAACCTGTACAATTAAGTACAGAAGCGTAGCATGAGTACATAAACAATATGTACCCAGTAAGTATCCAGTCTAATCTCAAGAAGTAGTGACGAGAGGTCGACTTGACACTTACTAGGGCCAAAAATAATACGTGTAAATATAAGGCTAAGCAAGAATGGCAAATCATGAATAAGTAGTAAAGGCAAAACATCAAATCTCCCTACAGATATCTTTATATGTCGAATTCCCTACCGCACAGGTTGCTAATTCATTTCCCAAGGTAATTAACAATTAAACAACCACAGAAATAATAACCAATTAGCAAGTATATAACATGTCGCGAACGTACGGCCGATTCAACGAAATAATAAACGTGCATTGTTGAAGGGTCGAACGTCCCGAACCATAGATGCATCTATTACCCCCACTCGTGAATCGTACATGTGAAGTGGTAAAAATAAATAATAGAGTTACCCCCTCGCAAATTATACATACGACTTAGGTACTCATATATACACACATTTAGCAGAAAAATCCGGGATTTATTAAGGGATATTCTTCCAAGGGAAAGCCAATAAATTAAATAATGATAGGTGACCTTCTTAGTTATCCATTAAATAATTTGATGATGCCAAGAAGTTTTAAATTCATCAGTAAGATTACAAGATACGGCACGTAGAGCATGCTTGTGGATCCTAAACTCCCTCGACATAAACATAATAATAGCTATACACGGACTCCGGTCACCTCGTGCGTACGTAGCCCCCACAAATAGTAGCACATATTTAATTGTTTCACCTATGGGAACAATTCCCTCTTACGAGGTTAGAAAGGAGACTTACCTCTTTTCAAGCCTACTTCCTGGGTCAAGAATGCGCCCAAATCTCCAAATTCGTCGCCCAAGAACTCGAAACTAGCCAACCATTATATAAATAAATCAATCTATGCTCAAAAGTCCACAATTCCCCTATTTAAATAATTATCTCAACCTAGGTTGCAAAATCCTAAAATGTAACCCCGGCCCCACATGTTCGCATTCCGGAAATGTTCAAGGGAAATAGTCACCCATAACCTAAGGATCAATATTATATAGTTTTTGCATGATTACATAACAAATTTCTTGTTTAAATCTTATTTTTTCCAAACCCTAAGTTTTTACTCTAAACTCATGATTTCCACAAATTTTGTGTGTTAATCTACCCAAAACTCAAGTATAAATCTCACTTTTAAGTAGGAATTAACTTACCTCACGATGCTAGGTCGAATCTCCCCTTTGAAAGCTCCCCAAATCGCCCAAAGATGAAAGAAATGGCCTAAAAATGTCTAAGTCCCGCATTTAAAACACCCTTACTGCCTCCAGGACTTTCGCACCTGCGGATCGAGGAGCGCACTTGCGGTGTCGCATCTGCGAGCCAGTGCTCGCACCTGCGGAAGAGGAGAAGGAGGCCAGGGGTCGCACCTGTGGAACATAGCCCGCACCTGCGGCTCCGCTTCTGCAGGAAAGGGCCCGCACCTGTGGAAATTGGGAAGCCCTTCCAAGACCGCACCTGCGAGGCTTCGACCGCTTCTGCGGTCTCGCACCTGCGGTTGGTCCTTCACAGGTGCGGTCGCACCAGATCTGATGCACCAGCAGCTCTTTTAGAGCTTGTTTTGCCTCGCGCGATGTCCGAATGGAATCCGGCCCCACCCGAGGCCCCTTCCAAATATACCAACAATTTCTAAATCATAATACGAACTCGCTCGAGCCTTCGGAATGTCCGAAACAACACTAAATCCAAGAATCATACCCCAAAAACGAACAAAATCCAAATTAAGAACTTTAAGTTCTTGAATTCGCTTTCAACATGACGAAACATACCTATGCTACTCGGAATGACACAAAATTTTGCGAGCAAGTCATAAATGACATGACGTAACTATTCCCGGTCTCGGAATTCCGTTCGGACCTCGATAACACAAAAACACGTCCTAAACCTCAATCTTTGAACTTAAAGAATCATATTTCACTATTTGGCGTCGAAACGCTCCCGGGTCATCCAAAACCCATTCCGAATATACGCCCAAGTCCGAAATCAGCATACAAACCTACTGGAACTTTCAAATATCGATTCTGAGGTCGTTTACTAAAAATATTGACCGAAGTAAAACTTGGCCTTTAAGGTCAACCTTCAGGAACAAATGTTCCTATACCACCCCAAACTCCTCCAAATCCCGAACCAACCATCCCCGCAAGTTATATATCAGTAAAAGCAAATAAGGGAAGTCTCATTTGGGGGAACGGGGTCCTAGAACACAAAACGACCGGTTGGGTCGTTACATTCTCCATATCTTAAACAAACGTTCATCCTCGAACGGGTCTAGAATCATACCTAGAGTGCTAAATAAGTGTGGATATTTGTTCCGCATGTCCTCCTCGGGATCTCAAGTCGCCTCATCGAATGGTTGGCCCCTTCATTGGACCTTTACAGCGGAAACCTTCTTGGACCTCAGCTGGCGATCCCGCCTGTCAATGATAGCAACTTGCTCCTCCTCATAACCCAATCTCTCGTCTGGCTGAATGGTGCCGAAGTCTATTACGTGAGAGAAATCGGCATGGTACCTCGGAGCATGGAAACATCAAAGACCGGTTGAACTCCTGATAAACTAGGAGGTAAAGCAAGCTAATAACCAACCTCCCCAACTCGCCTCAACACCTCAAATGGGCCTATAAACCTTGGGCTCAGCTTGCCCTTCTTTCCAAACCTCATAATACCCTTCATCGGTGAGACTTTCAACTAGACCTTCTCGCCGACCATAAATGATACATCACGCGCCTTCTGATCCGAGTAACTCTTCTATCTAGACTGTGCTGTGTGAAGCCTCTCCTGAATCAACTTTACCTTCTCCAAGGCATCCTTCACCAGATCGGTGCCATATAACCTAGCCTCGCCAGGCTCAAACCACCCGATGGGAGAACGATATCGCCGACCATACAAGGCCTCAAATGGAGCCATCTCAATGTTGGACTGATAACTGTTATTAGAAGAAAACTCGGGTAGAGGCAAGAACTTGTCCCACTGTCCTCCAAAGTCAATCACACATGCCCTGAGCATGCCCTCCAATATCTGAAATGTCCGCTCTGACTGCCCATCGGTCCGAGGATGGAATGCTGTGTTGAGCTCTACCCGGGTGCCTAACTCACTTTGTACTGCTCTCCAGAAGTGCGAGGTGAACTGAGGACCTCGATCTGATATAATGGACACAGGCACACCGTGCAACCGAATTATCTCCCGAATGTAGATCTGGGCCAACCTCTCTGAAGTATAAGTAGTGGCTACTGGAATGAAATGTGCTGACTTGGTCAACCTTTCCATAATAAACCAAACCGCATCAACCTTCGGCAAGGTCCGAGGCAACCCAACTACGAAGTCCATAGTGATGCGCTCCCATTTTTATTCAGGTATAGGCATCTGCTGGAGTAGGCCTCCTGGCCTCTGGTTCTCATACTTAACCTGCTGGAAATTTAGATATCTAGCCACATACTCCACTATGTCCCTGTTCATCCGCCTCCACCAGTAATGCTTCCTCAGGTCACAATACATCTTCATAGCACCTGGGTGAATAGAATACCTGGAACTATGTGCCTCCTCTAGAATCCTCTCCCTCAGGCCATCAACATTAGGGACACATAAGCGACCCTGAAGTTTTAGAACACCATAATCGCCAATAGAAACCTCCTTGGCACAACCCTGTAACACTATCTCCCGGAGAACTACCAAGTGCAGATCATCAAACTGTCGATCCTTGAACTCCCCCAATAATGAAGACTGAGCAACAACACGTGCAAGAACTCGGCTGGGCTCTGAAAGGTCCAATCTCACCAGGCAATTAGCCAAGGACTGAAAGTCCAAAGCTAGAGGTCTCTCCTCTGCTGAAATGAAAGCCAAGCTACCCATACTCTCCGCTTTCCTTCTTAAGGAATCTGCAACCACATTCGCCTTGCCCGGATGATAAAGAATAGTAATGTCATAATCCTTCAGCAACTCAAGCCACCTACGCTGCCTCAAATTAAGATCCATCTGCTTGAACAAGTGCTGCAAAATGCGGTGGTCTGTATAAACCTCACAAGGCACCCCCATACAAGTAGTGCCTCCAAATCTTAAGATCATGAACAATCGCCCCCAACTCCAAATCGTGCACAGGGTAATTCTTCTCATGAAGCTTCAGCTGACATGAAGCATATGCAATAACTCGCCCCTTCTGCATTAGTACATTTCCTAAACCAACGCATGAAGAGTCGCAATAAACTGTATACATCCCCGAACCTGAAGGCAACACTAGAACTGGTGTTGTGGTCAAGGTTGTCTTGAGCTTCTGGAAGCTCACCTCACACTCATCAGACCATCGGAATGGGCAACCTTCTGGGTCAATCTAGTTAGAGGGGCTGCAATGGACGAAAAACCCTCCACAAACCGGCGATAATAACCTGCCAGTCCTAAGAAGCTCCTGACCTCTGTCGCTGAAGTAGGGCGTGGCCAACTCATAACTGCCTCAATCTTCTTAGGGTCCACCTTGATACCCTCCCCGGATACCACATGTCCCAAGAACGCCACAGAATCTAACCAGAACTCACACTTGGAGAACTTAGCGTACAACTTTTATTCCTGCAAGGACTGGAGCACAACTCTCAAATGATACTCGTGCTCCCCCAGGCTACGCGAGTAGATAAGAATGCCATCAATAAAGACAATGACAAAAGAATCAATATAAGGCTTGAACACCTTGTTCATCAAATCCATAAATGTTGCAGGGGCATTAGTCAAGCCAAAGGACATCACCAGGAACTCATAATGACCATATCTCGTACGGAAGGCAGTCTTCGAATCATCCGAGTCCCGAATCTTTAGCTGATGGTACCTTGATCTCAAGTCAATCTTGGAAAACACCCAAGCACCCTGAAACTAGTCAACAAATCATCGATACGCAGAAACGGGTACTTGTTCTTGATGGTGACTTTGTTCAACTGGAGGTAGTCAATACACATCCGCATAGTCCCATCCTTCTTCTTCAAAAATAACACTGGATCACCCCAAGGCGATACACTCACTCTGATAAACCCCTTAGCTAACAACTCCTGAAGTTGTTATTTCAATTCCTTTAGTTCCTTCGGAGCCATGTGGTATGGGGGAATAGATATAGGTTGGGTTCCTGGAGCTAAGTCAATGCAAAAATCAATGTCACAATCCGGTGGCATGCCTGGAATGTCTGAAGGAAATACATCAGCAAACTCTCGAACCACCGGCACTGAATCAATCATCGGAGACTCGGTGGTGGTGTCCCGCCCATAGTCAAGATAAGCCAAACAACCCTTCTCAACCATACGTTGAGCCTTCAGGAGAGAAACAAACTGACTGGATGCACTAACTGAGGAACCTCTCCACTCCAATCTTGGCAACTCGGGCATGGCTAGAGTACCCATCTTGGCATGGAAATCTAGGACAACGTGATAAGGGGATAACCAATACATGCCCATGATGACCTCAAAATCAGTCATATCAAGTAGTAGGAGGTCTGCTCTGGTCTCGAACCCACAGAATGTAACCACATAGGACCGATAAATCCGATCTAAAACCACAGAATCGCCCACAAGAGTGGACACATAAACAAGAGTACCCAAGGACTCACGAGGAATAACCAGGAAATGAGCAAATAGGACTGATACATATGAATAAGTGGATCCTGGGTCAAATAATACTGATGCATCCCTACCGCATACCGAAATAATACATGTGCTCATGGCATCTGAGGCCACTGCATCTGGTCTGGCCGAGAAAGCGTAGAATCTGTCTGGAGCACCGGATGACTGACCTCCACCTGAATGGGCAGGAGCTGGACGAGCTCCCCCTATCTGGCCTCCACCTCTAGGACGACCTCTACCCGTCTGCCCTCCACCTCTGGGTGGTCGAACCGTGGATGCTGTAACCATGGGTTGGTGACTCTGCTGCACTGCATTGTCCCAAAGCCTGGGACAAGTCCTCTTTATGTGACCTGGATCCCCACACTCATAACAACCTCTCGGCACCATAGCCTGTTGCCCTGAAGGAGAACCTTGAATAGCTAGAGGACGGTATGAACTCTCTGGTATAGCACTGAAATAAGAGCTGGAAGATCCCTGATGACCAGAATACCTGCCGGAGGAACCCTGAATGGCTGGTGGGCGCTAAGAACTCTTTGGCATCGCGCTGAAATAAGGCCTCATCGGAGCACCTCGAGGAGGTGGTGAGGGTGCTGAATATGGAGGCCTACTAGGCTGGCCCCTACCAAACTGACCTCTGCCCCTAGCTGGAGCACCTTTAAAATCCCCAGAAAACCGAACTCTCTTATCCTGCTGCCCCTGCTCTCTGCTCCTCAATCGATAACCCTCAATCCTGCGAGTAATCTCTACTACAAGCTGATAATGAGTCCCCATCTCCACCTCTCGGGCCATGCTAGCCCTAATACCTGAGTGCAACACAGCTACAAATCTCCGCACTCTCTCTGCGTCAGTATGGAGTATCATAAGTTCATGACGAGACAGCTCTGAAAACCTAGCCTCGTAGTCAGTCACTGACGTCTGACCCTGTTCTAGCTGCTCAAACTGATACCGCGGATCTTCCCTCTCAAAGTGTGGAATATACCTGTCCAGGAATAGCTGAGTGAACTGCTCCCAAGTGATAGAAGGAGAATCCGCCGGTCTACCAAGAACATAAGACTGCCACCATCTATGGACCCTACCCTCTAGCTGGAAAGTAATGAAGTCAACTCAATAGGAATCCAGTATCCTCATGTTGTGCATTCTGTCCCTGCACATGTCAATAAAATCCTGAGCATCCTCATGACGCTCGCCTCCGAAGACAGGAGGGTGCAGTCTGGTTCATCTATCTAATAGCTTCTGCGGATCACCGTCCGCAGCTGGTCTGGGCTCAGGTGTTGCTGCTGCTATTGGCTGAACCCCACTCGTGGGCAGTGTACCTGGGGTCTGATAAACTGCTGCTGCATGTCCTACAGCCTGGGTAGTAGGTGTCTGTGCTCCCTCTTCTACCTGAGAAGTGGCCGGGTTCGCTGGAAATAACCCATTCTGAGTCATAGTATCCATGAACCGCATTATACGGCCCATAACCTCCTGAAATCTTGGCACTGTCATGAAGTCCAACGGGGCAAGATCTGTTGCGGGCGCCTCGCCCTTCTCCTCAGCGATAGGATCCTCTGCTGGATCCACCGGCGGTGCAACTGGGGCAACTCTAGGACGCCCCCATCCCCTACCTCGGGCCGGTGCCCTCCCCCAACATCTGCCACGGCCTCTGACGGTGGGGGTAGCGATCCCTCCTGGGTCTAGAATATTGGATGTGTGCGTCCTCACCATCTGTGAGAGAATAGAAGAGTGAGAATAACATACTATCAATTGCACGATAGAAGATGAATAAGGAGAGATTTCCTAACACCCTATAGCCTCCCGAAGATAAATACAGACGTCTCCGTACCGATCCGCAAGACTCTATTAGGTTTGCATGTAACTTGTGAGAACTACATGAACCTAGAGCTCTGATACCATGTTGTCACAACCCAAATCCTAATCCAGGTCGCGATGGCGCCCAACTCCTTTGTAAGGCAAGCCGACACTAATTATCTAGTGAGTCTAGTTTGTTTTCTATTAAATGCTTTTCTTATCTCAAAATAATTTAGCCACTAAGCATGGAATATAACACATAGCAGGGAAATTAAGTTACGAAGACCAAAAATCAACTTTAATCAATTACATCACCAAAAGAATAGTCTACCAATGTGTGTGCCAGGAACTAGTGTCACAAGTCTACAGGCATCTAGTATAGTAGAATCAAAAGAATAAAAGAACTATCCTACTTCCTAAGAAGAGATAGACAGACTAGCAAAAGAGAGACTCTAGAGTGCTGCTGAACGACATCAAGAGAAGCAGCTCACCGTGAAGCCTCGAACCACGTGAAATTAGGGATGAGCTTCGAACTGGTAACCAGATGCACCTGCTTCAGAACCTGTATAATTAAGTACAGAAGCGTAGCATGAAGACATAAACAATATGTACCTAGTAAGTATCCAGTCTAATCTCGAAGAAGTAGTGACGGGAGGTCGACTTGACACTTACTAGGGCCTAATATAAGTCTAAGCAAGAATGGAAAATCATGAATAAGTAGTAAAGGAAAGAACATCAAATCTCCCTTAGATATCTTTATATGTCGAATTCCCTACCGCACAGGTTGCTAATTCATTTCCCAGGGTAATTAACAGTTAAAAAACCACAGAAATAATAACCAATTAGAAATTACATAACATGTCGTGAACGTACGGCTGATTCAACGAAATAATAAATGTGCACTGCCGAAGGGTCGAACGGCACGAACCATAGATGCATCTATTACCCCCGCTCACCAATCGTACATGCGACGTGGTAATAATAAATAATAGAGTTACCCCGCTCGCGAATTATACATGCGACTCAAGTACTCATATATACACACATTCAGCAGAAAAATCCGGGATTTATTAGGGGATATTCTTCCAAGGTAAAGCCAATAAATTAAATAATGATAGTTGACCTTCTTAGTTATCCATTAAATAATTCGATGATGCCAAGAAGTTCTAAATTCATCGATAAGATTACAAGATACAGCACGTAGAGCATGCTTGTGGATCCTAAACTCCTCTGACATAAACATAATAGTAGCTACACACGGACTCCCGTCACCTCGTGCGTACGTAGCCCCCACAAATAGTAGCACATATTTAATTGTTTCACCTATGGGGACAATTCCCTCTTACGAGGTTAGAAAGGAGACTTACCTCATTTCAAGCCTACTTCCCGGGTCAAGAATGCGCCCAAATCTCCAAATTCGTCGCCCAAGAACTCGAAACTAGCCAAACATTATATAAATAAATCAATCTATGCTCAAAAGTCCACAATTCCCCTATTTAAATAATTATCTCAACCTAGTTTGCAAAATCCTAAAATGTACCCCCGGGCCCACATGTTCGGATTCCGGAAACTTTCAAGGGAAATAGTCACCCATAACCTAAGGATAAATATTATATAGTTTTCGCATGATTCCGTAACAAATTTCTTGTTTAAATCTTATTTTTCCCAAAACTCTAAGTTTTTACTCTAAACCCATAATTTCCAACGAATTTTCTGTGTTAATCTACCCAAAACTCAAGTATAGATCACACTTTAAAGTAGGAATTAACTTACCTCATGATGCTAGGTCGAATCTCCCCTTTGAAAGCTCCCCAAATCGCCCAAAGATGAAAGAAATGGCCTAAAAATGTGTAAGTCCCGTATTTAAAACACCTTTACTACCTCCAGGACTTTCGCACCTGCGGCTCGAGGACCGCACCTGTAGTCTCGCATCTGTGAGTCAGTGCTCGCACCTGCGGAAGTGGAGAAAGAGGCCAGGGGTCGCACCTGCGGAACAGAGCCCGCACCTGCGGCTCCGCTTTTGCATGAAAGGGCCCGTAGCTGCAGAAATTGGGCAGCCCTTCCAAGGCCGCACCTGCGAGGCTTTGACCGCTTCTGCGGTCTCGCACTCGAGGCTGGTCCTTCGCAGGTGCGGTCGCACCAGATCTGATGCACCAACAGCTCTTTTAGAGCTTGGTTTGCCTCGCGCGATGTCCGAATGGCATCTGACCCCACCCGAGGCCCCGTCCAAATATACCAACAAGTTCTAAATCATAATACGGACTCGCTCGAGCCTTCGGAATGTCTGAAACAACACTAAATCCAAGAATCATACCCCAAAAACCAACTAAATCCAACTTAAGAACTTTAAGTTCTTGAATTCGCTTTCAACATGCCGAAACATATCTATACTACTCGGAATGACACCAAATTTTGCGAGCAATGTCATTTTGACATGACGGAACTATTCTCGATCTCAGAATTCCGTTTGGACTTCGATAACACAAAAACACGTCCCAAACCTCAATCTTTGAACTTAAAGAATCATATTTCACTATTTGGCGCCGAAACCTTCCCGGGTCATCTAAAACCCGTTCTGAACATACGCCCCAGTCCGAAATCATTATACGAACCTACTGGAACTTTCAAATCTTTATTTCGGGGTCGTTTACTAAAAATGTTGACCGAAGTCAAACTTGGCCTTTAAGGCCAACCTTAAGGAACTAAGTGTTCCTATACCACCCCCAAACTCCTCCAAATCCCGAACCAACCATCCCTGCAAGTTATAAATCAATAAAAGAAAATACGGAAAGTCTCATTTAGGGGCACGAGTCCTAGAACACAAAATGAACGGTCGGGTCGTTACACGAAGGGTTCGCAAATGCGAACCCCTGTTCGCAAATGCGAGACCCGCAGCCTGTTAAGTCAGATTTTAAACGGGGTTTTCACTTCTTTTTCAATTCTCTCAAACCCTAAACCTCCATAATCGATTTTCCAAAGACCCAAACTTCTCAAAATCATTGGTAAGTGATCTCTAAATAATTCATTTCATTCCTTAACAACTTTTAACAAGATTACAACAAAAATTCTAGAGTTTTCATGGTAAAAATTGGGTTTTTGAGTAGAACTTAGGAATTTCAAATTTTGGGGAATTGGACCTCAAATAGAGGTTGGATTCCAATACCAATTGCATATCCAGGCTCGGGGGATATTGGGTAAACGAGTTTTGGTCCGAACCTCGAGTTTAGACCAAGCGAGCCCGGGGTCGATTTTTGTATTTTGATAAGAAAATATAGGAAAATCATAGAGTTGCATTAAAGTTGATTCCTTTAAGCAATAATTGATGATATTGAACTAATTGTGATTAGATTCGAGAGGGTTAGAGGTAAATTCTAAAGGTAAGGTCGTGCTAGAGCAGTGATTGCCTGCGGAATTGAGGTAAGTGTTGGGTCTAACCTTAGCTTGAGGGAATAGGTATTGTATGACTACTTGTTACATGTTTGTTTGCTAAATCCTATGTATAGGTGAGGTGACGAGTACCTATACATTTTGGTCAGGTCATACCATGCGAGTAAATGTTATTTCTTGTTATTCTGGTTGTCTTAAAGCCTATCATCTGTAATTATTGTTGCTAGTGAACTGTTGAGAGATTAGTAATACGGTTCCACCGAGGTGATTATTATTCTGAATCCCGAGTTGATATTGAAATGATAAATGATGATAGTAACCATGATAAAATATTTATTTCTTGTGAAATTCCTTTGAGAACATTGAGTTGAGATTGAAATATTAGATGGTGATAGAAATTATGAGGAAATAGTGTTTCTTATCAAATCCCATTTTTATGTTATTGATGATTTGATTTGATTGTGAGGAAGAGTGTAAAGCACGAAGGGTGATGTCATGCATGAATTAATCATATTGTGAGGAAGAGTGTAAAGCATGAAGGGTGATGTCGTGCATGACTTAATTATATTGTGAGGAAGAGTGTAAAGCACGAAGGGTGATGTCGTGCATGACTTAATTATATTGGGAGGAAGTGTGTAAAGCACAAAGGGTGATGTCGTGTGTGATTTATTTATATTGTGAGGAAGAGTGTAAAGCACGAAGGGTGATGCTATGCATTCTTAATTATAATCTGATGAGGATGAGAGTAAAAGCACGAAGGGTGATGTCGTGTATTCTATTTATTATTTGGTGAGGCTGAGAGTAAAAGCACGAAGGGTGATGCCGTGCAAGTTCTATTTCTTTTATTAATTGCTAATATTATTGTTGATTACTATCTGTGCTTGTCTTATTGTTATCCCCATTCCTTATGAAAATAAAAAGAGAAGGAAAAATTTCCATTGCATGCTCCCCTCCCATTAATTGTTGGTTACATTCTTTAATTGCCATTATTTCCTGTTAGCATGTTTTCGATGTCCAAGTTTTATGTGGTGTCTTGTGTAAAGCACGAAGGGTGATGTCGTGCATGACTTAATTATATTAGGAGGAAGAGTGTAAAGCAAAAAGGGTGATGTCGTGTGTGATTTATTTATATTGTGAGGAAGAGTGTAAAGCACGACGGGTGATGCTATGCATTCTTAATTATAATCTGATGAGGGTGAGAGTAAAAGCACGAATGGTGATGTCGTGTATTCTATTTATTATTTGGTGAGGCTGAGAGTAAAAGCACGAATGGTGATGTCGTGTATTCTATTTATTATTTGGTGAGGCTGAGAGTAAAAGCACGAAGGGTGATGTCGTGCATGACTTAATTATATTGGGAGGAAGAGTGTAAATCACAAAGGGTGATGTCGTGTGTGATTTATTTATATTGTGAGGAAGAGTGTAAAGCACGAAGGGTGATGCTATGCATTCTTAATTATAATCTGATGAGGATGAAAATTCTTGTGCATAATTTGCAAAATTTGTGTTATGATTATTGAGCTTTAACCTACAAGGTAGGTGCCCGCCCAGGTGGCGTTAAATGAAACCCGTTAATTTAGGTAGATAATTATGAGTTCTTCATGCGTCACATCTCGTTGTCAGTATTGTGAAGGTTTGAAAGGAGATTATTGTTAACGTGAAGTTAGTTTATAATTCTGCAATTGATTATGAGCAACTATTAAGATCATATTGAACCAAAAGGATGTTCCATTTAAATGATCGGACGAGTGTGAGCCGAGCATTCAAAATCTCAAGACAACTTTGACTTCAACGCCGGTATTGGTGTTACCATCAGGTTCAGGATCTTTCACGATATATTACGATGTTTCCCGTGTTGGTTTAGGGAGCGGTATTGATGTGAGACGGCAGGGTGATAGCATATGCGTCTCGGCAGTTAAAGACTCATGAGAAGAATTATCATGTCCATGACTTAGAATTGGCAGCCATTGTTCATGCATTGAAAATATGGAGGCACTATCTTTATGGCGTGCCATGTGAGGTTTACACGGATCATCGTAGCCTCCAGTACTTGTTCAAGCAAAAGAATCTTAATTTAAGACAGAGGAGATGGTTAGAGTTATTGAAGGATTATGACGTCACTAAATAGTATCATCCGGGAAAGGCCAATGTGGTGGCCGATGCATCGAGTAGGAAAGCAGTGAGTATGGACAGCCTTGCATTTATTCTAGTCGGCGAGAGTCCGTTAGCTTCAAACATTCAGACGTTGTCTAATCAGTTCGTGAGGTTGGATATTCCGCCCAGCCATGTTCTAGCTTGTACAGTTGCTCGGTCTTCCTTATTCGTGCGTATCAGAGATCGGCAGGATGATGACCCGCACTTGATGGTCCTTAGGGACACAGTTCGGCACGGTGGTGCCAAGCAGGTTATAGTTGGAGATGATGGTGTTTTGAGGATGCAGGGTCGTATATGTGTGCCTAATGTTGATGGCCTTCGTGAGTTGGTTCTTGAAGAAGCTCACAGTTCTAAGTATTCTATTCACCCGGGTGCTGTCAAAGATGTATCAGGACTTGCGACAACACTACTGGTGGCAAAGGATGAAAAAGGATATTGTTGCTTGTGTGGCTCATTGTTTGAATTGCCAACAGGTTAAATATGAGCATCAAAGACCCGGTGGTTTACTTCAGCAGATAGAGATTCCTCAGTGGAAGTGGGAGTGTATCACTACGAACTTCATTGTTAGACTCCCACGGACTTAGAGGAAGTTCGATGCCGTTTGGGTTGTTGTGGATAGGTTGACTAAATCAGCACAATTCATTCTATTGGCAAGTACTTACACTTCAGAGCGGTTGGCAGAGATATATATTCGAGATATTTTTTGCCTTCACGTTGTGCCCGTGTCTATCATTTCTGATTGAGGTACGCAGTTTACCTCGCACTTTTGGAGGGCAGTTCAGCGAGAGTTAGGTACCTGACTTGAGTTGAGCACCGCATTTCATCGTCAGACAGACGGGCAGTTCGAGCGTACTATTCAGATTTTAGCGGATACGCCTCGCGCGTGTGTTATTGACTTTGGAGGTTCTTGGAATCAGTTCTTTGCCTACAATAATAGTTATAGCCGAGCATTCAGATGGCTCCTTATGAGGCATTATATGGTAGACGATGTAGATCTCCAGTTAGATGGTTTGAGCCAGGAGAGGCTCGGTTATTGGGTACAAACTTAGTTCAAGAGGCCTTAGATTAGGTCAAGATTATACAGGATCGACTTCGTGCATCTTAGTCTAGGCAAAAGAGTTACGCTGACCGTAAGGTTCGGGATGTGGCATTCATGGTTGGAGAGAGAGTATTACTTCCGGTATCGCCCATGAAGGGTGTTATGAGATTTGGGAAGAAGGTAAGTTGAGCCCTAGGTATATCGGGCCATTTGAAATTCTTGAAAAAGTGGGGGAGGTAGCTTATAGACTTGTGTTGCCTCCAGGGTTATCCTCAGTTCATCCGATGTTTCATGTATCTATGCTCCGAAAATATTATGGTGACCCGTCCCACGTGTTAGACTCCAGCTCTGTCCAATTGGACAAAGATTTGACTTATGAGGAGGAGTCGGTAGCTATTCTAGATCGATAGGTTCGTCAGTTGAGATCAAAGAGTTACCCTTCTGTTCAAGTGCAGTGGAGGGGTCAGCCTTTTGAGGCAGCTACGTGGGAGTCCGAGTTGGACATGCAGAGTATATATCCCCACTTGTTTGCAAGTTCAGGTAATTTTCTATGTTCGTTCGAGGACGAATGTTTGTTTTAGAGGTGGAGATTGTGATGACCCAAAGGGTCATATTATAAATTAAGACTCCATTCTAGGCCCATTAGCCTTAAAAAGATTAATTTTATTTATCTCGGTTTGCATGCATAATCCGGGCGTGAAACCGAAAAGCTTTTATGTGAAAATATGAGAAATAGTAATTTCTAGAGTTAAAATTTGGTTTTAGTTGACTTTGGTCAACATTTTGAGTAAACGGACTCGGATATGTGTTCTGACAATCCCGGGAGGTCCACAATAAAATATGGGACTTGGGCGTATGCCCGGAATTGAATTCCGAGGTCCCTAGCCTTAGAAAATAATTTTTGAAGAAAATTAATCAGCTGGTTATTACAAGAAATAAAGAAATTAAATAATGTGTGAAATTGTTGGTATCAGGCCCGTATTTTAGTTCCGGAGCCCGGAAAAAGTTTTTTATGATATTTAATTCCTATCTGTGAAACTTGATGAGAATCGGAGTTCGTTTGACATGATTCGGACATCCGATTGAAAAGTTAAGAATTTGAGTGTTATTGAGAAAATCTTAAGTTTTGAGGTTAAATTTGTAGTTTTTGATGTTATTCTGATGATTTGATCACACGAGCAAGTCTGTATGATGTTTTTGGACTTGCGTGCATGTTTGATTTGGAGCTCCGAGGGCTCGGGTGAGTTTTGGGTAGGCTACGGAGTGTCTAGAGTTAGAGAAAAATTGCACGGCAAAAATCTGGTGTTGGCAGGCCTCTGATGCGAGATCAAACTTCGCAAATGCGAAGTTCTGGGCCAGCCTCAGGTCTTGCAAATGCGAGATTTTTGCTCGCAAATGCGAGTCTTCAATATGTCGCAAATGCGACAAATTTATCGCATTTGCGATGTCTGCCCAAATTCGAAGAGTTCGCAAATGCGAACCCCTATTCGCAAATGCGAGAACCGCAACCTGTTAAGTCGGATTTTAAATGGGTTTTTTACTTCTTTTTCAATTCTCTCAAACCCTAAACCTCCATAGGCGATTTTCTAAAGACCCAAACTTCTCCAAATCATTGGTAAGTGATATTTAACTAATTCCTTTCATTCCTTAACAACTTTTAACAAGATTACAACCAAAATTCTAGAGTTTTCATGATAAAAATTGGGTTTTTGGGTAGAACTTAGGAATTTCAAAATTTGGGGAATTGGATCTCGAATTGAGGTTGGATTCCAATACCAATTGCATATCCAAGCTCGGGGGATATTGGGTAAAGTGATTTTGGTCCAAACCTCGAGTTTAGACCACGCGGGCCCGGGGTCATTTTTTGTATTTTGATAAGAAAATATAGGAAAACCATAGAGTTTTATTAAAGTTGATTCGCAATAATTGATGATATTGAACAAATTGTGATTAGATTCGAGTGGGCTAGAGGCAAATTCTAAAGGAAAGGCCGTGCTAGAGCAGTGATTGCATGCGGTATTGAGGTAAGTGTTGGTCTAACCTTAGCTTCAAGGAATAGGTATTGTATGACTACTTGTTACCTGTTTGTTTGCTAAATCCTATGTATAGGTGAGGTGACGAGTACCTATACATTGTGGTCAGGTCATACCATGCGAGTAAATGTTATTTCTTGTTATTCTGGTTGTCTTAAAGCCTATCATCTGTGATTATTGTTGTTAGTGAAATATTAAGAGATTAGTATTCGATTCCACCGAGGTGATTATTCTTCTGAATCCTGAGTTGAGATTGAAATGATAAATGATGATAGTAACCATGATGAAATATTAATTGTTTGTGAAATTCCTTTGAGAACATTGAGTTGAGATTGCAATATTAGATGGTGATAGAAATTATGAGGAAATATTGTTTCTTGTGAAATCCCCATTTTATGTTATTGATGATTTGATCAGTTTGTGAGGAAGAGTGTAAAGCACGAAGGGTGATGTCGTGCATGACTTAATCATGTTGTGAGGAAGAGTGTAAAGCACGCAGGGTGATGTCGTGTATGACTTAATTATATTGTGAGGAAGAGTGTAAAGCACGAAGGGTGATGCCGTGCATGACTTAACTATATTTGGAGGAAGAGTGTAAAGCACGAAGGGTGATGTCGTGCGTGATTTATTTATAATGTGAGGAAGAGAGAAAAGCACAAAGGGTGATGCCGTGCATTCTTAATTATAATCTGGTGAGGATTAAAGTAAAAGCACGAAGGGTGATGCCGTGTATTCTATTTATTATTTGGTGAGGCTGAGAGTAAAAGCACGAAGGGTGATGTCGTGCAAGTTCCATTTCTATTATTAATTGCTAATATTATTGTTGATCATTGTCTGTGCTTGTCTTATTGTTATCCCCATTCCTTATGAAAATAAAAAGAGAAGGAAAAATTTCCCATTGCATGCTCCCTTCCCATTAATTGTTGGTTACATTCTTTAATTGCCATTATTTCCTGTTAGCATGTTTTCGATGTCCAGGTTTTATGTGGTGTCTTGTCCTAGCTTTGTCACTACTTCTTCGTGGTTAGGCTCGGCACTTACTCAGTACATGGGGTCGGTTGTACTAATACTACACTCTGCACTCTTTTGTGTAGATCCAGGTACCGGCCAGCGTTAGGAGATCCTAGTAGCCGATATTATCATTCGGAGACACGAGGTAGATCTGATGGCGTCCGCAGATTTCTGGAATATTCTCTTAGTTTTACAGAGTGTTTTATTACACTCAAAACAGATACATTATTTCTTTCATCCCATTATTTGTCGTATTCTTAGTAGATTGTGAATTGTGACACCAGACACTGGGTAGTTATACATTTAGTATTAGTTCGTGACTCATTTTATTCATTCATTTATTATTTTATCCGTGATGGCATGCATTGCAAATTATTGGATTTAGCTTATTTTAAATTGTCTTATTGCGTCTAAGTAAATGTTCGAAAGAAAATGGTGAATTAATTTCTAACATCGGCTTGCCTAGCAAGTATTGTATTAGGCGCCATCACGATCCCGCGAGTTGGGAATTTGGGCCGTGACAGTTTGTCCCACTTGATTTACTCCATTCTTGAAGTGAATTTGATAACAGTACATAATAAGTCTAAATAAAGACAAGTGGTTGACCAATGAACGTGGACGTGCCAAAGATCAAATAATAACAATCATCATTATGGTAATTGTAAAAAGGAGAACAATAAGGGTTCTCAAAATGGTCCTTCAAAGGTGAAGGAATATGTATCAATGTGGTCTGTTAATACGAGCTATGTTCACATGATTATAGTTCATTCTTTGAAATTGTGACTTGTGATAAGCATTGTAAATTCATGCTCATTCCTGAAAGTGAATGTGAAAATATATATATGATTCAAATTATACATAAGAATGTATTTATGCATGGTTGAATAAATACTACTACTCACCTCTACGGGAGGTTTGAGAGAGAAAGATAATGAACATTAATGTATGGTTACATGAATATGTCATTAGTCAGGTACATGTGGTACACCAAAAATATTTTTCCATGTCTTATAAAAAGTTATTAAAGACAAAATTAAAGCAATAAATGATTTTGCTTATGATGATTTTGACCATGACAATTATTATGATATGATTTTTTCCGTGAAGAAGATATTCACCATATGGATGGTGTGACAAAAGATCTTGTAGTACAAAATCAATTAAGAGCTCCGGAAGAGCGAATTTGTTACTATCTGAATTAATAAAACTGTTCTTGACATTTACATTGTAGTAAGTCTCAAAAAGAAATTTTTTGAGTTTCAAATGTATTGGCCAAAAATTGGTTGGCATATTGAGACTATAAATGAAAGGAAGATTGATTATCTTCATACTATAATATACTGGGTAAATATGAAAGATTACCCGACTTTTCTTCTATTTGTAATACATATGTATAAGCATGATGATAGAATCACTTGCCACAAGTAAATTAGATATTTATTGAAATAAATATTAATTGGCATGACCAGTTGGCCATCCCGGTTCAATTATGATGTAAAAATTAATTGAGAATTCACATTGGCATATATTGAAGAAATAGAAGATTCTTCAAAAATTCTCTTGCGATGCTTATTCTCATGATATACCAGTTAAGGTTGGGATGGAATCCCTTAATTTTTTGAACGAATAAAAGGTGATATATATGGGCCCAGTCACCTGCCATGTGGACCGTTTACTATTATATGATTTTAATAGATGTATCTATTATATGGTCACATGTGCGTTTGTTATCAACTTGCAATTTGGTTTTTGCAAGGTTGCTTGCTCAAATTATTACAGCACAGTTCCAGAATAAAAATTATGATAACTTATCTTGATAATTCTGGTTTAAATCCAAGTTGGTTTAGCATAAATTCTATGCCTCCAAATAGCTAAACCATTGGTTATGAGAACAAAACTCCCAAATAGAAATTTGATATGAAGTGTATTATTTAATGTACAACAGCACTTGTACGCATCTAGCCAAAGAGTTATGATAAATTCTCCCTATTTTAATTGGTTCGGGGTTAGGAACCAAATAATTTCATCTAGAAATATGGATGTGCTATATGATTTAATTGTTCCACCACAATGCACAAAGATGGGTCCCCCCAGAGAAAATTGGGGATATGTGTTGGTGATCCCAGCATTAGGGGGGAGAAAATGGGCAGCTGAAAAGTAATACATGGAATGAATTATTATGAATGCACCTAGATCCTCGTACAAGAAAAATGTGAACTTGAAGTTCAAGTGATAATCATTTGTAAAATATTGCCAGGCACATTTGCTGACCCAAAGCTAAATGTTACATTTCAACGGCTAATGTTCCAAATAGAATAAAGTTCATGATGGACATAGTCTATAGAACGCATGACGCGTAATAGACTAATCGGTTCCAAAGATAAAACTTTTTGAAGAAGGAGTGGAGCAAATGATCAAGATGGTCATAATAAGGAGGCAAGTGCTCTAAAAGAGTACCCCGACATAACACTATATATGACCTCATGGAAGAAGCTCAGGTACCTATTTGGCTGTGAGTGTACTGCCATATTATGATATTCAACAAGATTCCAATTACATTGAAGATGATACTGCATGCATAGCTCAATTGAAAGAAAGACTATCGAAGGAGACAATAAAACGTATTTCACCAAAATTCTATTTCAGATATGATTGATATTCAACAAATTTGTTCAAGTGATAATTTGACAAACTTCTTCACAAGGCATTGCGAACCTCAGCAATTAAGAAGTTGTTATATGAGATTGGAATTTATCGTCTCTGAAATATCAAGTGATATTTTTGTCAGGGGGAGCATAGTATGCGCTGCACTCTTTTTTCCTTAGCCAAGATTTTATCCCACTGGGTTTTCCTGATAAGGTTTTTAATGAGCAGCAAGTAATGCGTACTACTAAATATGTCCATTTTTTTTCCTTCACTAGAATTTTTTTCCCACGGAGTTTTTTCCTAGTAAGATTTTAACGAGGCTCATTATTTATGGACATTCAAGGGGGAATGTTATGAAACATTATATTATGGTGGATGTCCATAACTTCTAAATGAATAACACCCACTACTCTTCTCCATTAACCTCCCACTACTTCTTACCATTATTGTTGTAACCCTCGTAACTTCATAACCTCCCCATGATCTTCCAGCATGATCTCAAATGTTTAATGTCATGTTTATGATATTCTTTTGTATACGTCTATGTAATACTATAAATAGAAGATGAAGTGATATTGTACACACTTGAACACTTGGTGAAATAATAAAGTTATATTTTCTTCTCTTATTCTATTTATCTTCTTGTCTGATATTGTTACTTTGAGCTTAACAGTAAGGTGCATATTTAACTAGGCGTAACATGCTAAATGGTTCGCAGCTCGTCAAAATACTTTATTTATTCACTAAATATTCGTATTCAAAGTTAGAACTTTTCAATCCATATCTTAAATTGACTAAACTTTAATTCTAAATTAGTTAAGGTCAATTATTCCTCCAATTTATTTGTCATTCTTGTCCACTCAGACCTATATCATTACAATACTGCCTAATTATGTCCTTTAAAACAATTTAAAACTTATCTGAAATTAAAAATTCTCTAAAAGTCAAATTAATTTAACTTTTTACTAGCATAGCATACAAATTTCTAACCAAACTACAAAATACTATCGCAAACACCAGATCAAATGTAAATCTAACATTAACAAAATGTTTAATTCCAAGTAGTTGGTATTGTTTGTATATATCATTTTTTTTATCGTGATTTCTTCTTGGTTAAGCTCTAGAATTTGAGATCGTAAGTATTCCAAACCATTTTTCTTTACCACTAAGAGGTAGGGTGGAGTATATGAGATTCGTCCACTCATAACCTAGTAGAAATAACAGTAAGTAGTCGCTTTGAACACCTCCATTTAGAAAATGTATATTTTAAAATTATTTGGATTAGCCACTTTGAAAAACTTCAAAGTTAGACAGTTCATGTTGTTGCTACTTCTTCTTCTTTTCCTTCTTCTTGTCATTTTCAGACTGTTGGGTCTGAAGTTATGTTCTATCAGTTAAATTAAGAATTTAAGATTGACTTTAAACTGGATTCAAACTTTAGACCTGATGTATGAAATTAAGCGATTTTAATTTTAGACCGTCTGGTCTGAATTGAATTTGAGACAGCCAAACTTTAAAAACCTAGTAAATTTTGTCTCTTCTTTAAATATGGGTCCTAAAACAGCTATTTATGCACTTACTCCTTAAGTAGAGGTCTTAGATTCAAGCCTCGAGGATGGAGAAACTTCTGATAGGAAGCACTTCCTTCTTTATGAGTCATATACAACACGAATTTGAATAAGTCGGGCCACTGAGTTCTAAATAGTGTTCCGGATGGTTATAGCAAAATTTAAAAAAAAACAGAGAATATATCATTTTAAATCTCTTCATTTTCTTTTAAAGCATATTGAAATAGACACTTTCTCAACCAAAAATCAAAAAAAAAAAAACATATGTTAAAGAGCCAAGTCAAAAGGCAATATTTTTAATCGTTCTTTCGACGTAACATAAAGCCAATTCCACTCAAACACTTACCGAACAAGACAGAGAGATTGGGTTGCTGATAGACTTGACACTTTTGTGGTTTACATTCCCATGGGGATGGACACATTTCCAAACACCTTTTTACCCCCCAAAAAAAAAAAAATTATAAAAGTGACTAAGAAAACTATAAGTTTCTCTCTTTTATTTAGGGTAGATTCCTATACCACAGAAATCTTAAATTACAAATTCCAAAAAAAAAAAAAAAAAGAAAAAAAAAAAAAAGAAACAGGATCAGTAGTGACTCTAATTTTTTTTAATAAAGACTCAGAACTCCTCAAGTCATTTTTTAAAGCATAGATATGGCTTCACCTCTCTCTCATAGTCTATAAAGGCCACATCTTTCTCTCCTTTCACCTTCAGCTAACAATCCAATAATCCTTTTTGGAAACTACCATTTCTGCACAAAATCCTCTTTGCCAAGTTGAAAAGAGCTTACAGGTATGAAATGTCTTGTTACAGAACAAATATTTACTTGATATACTTATTTGTTTCTTATTTAGGAAGAGATTTCTGAGACTTGTTAAACTTATATTCAATGTTATTTATGTCAGAGAATAGAAATTTCTTGAATTAACTCTTACTTGTATTAGAAAGTTTTACTTTACCTATGTTTTCCAGAAGGCTTAGCGGAGCGACATCCATCGTTAAGGATTCATAATAGCCAACGCCCGAATTGCTTAGAATAGAGGCATTATTGTTGTTTGTACTTGTTTCTTGGGAGGTTTGAGCACTGTGTTACAAGTTCAAAGGCTCATTTATCTCACCTTCTATTATTATTATTGTGAACCTGGTTTTTTCAATATGCTTTTGGATCTTAATGCCATCCCAATTTGCTTCCTTCCACTACAAAATTGCTTAACTTTGAAGCATCTTGAAAGGCAACCCGGTGCACCAAGTATCTCACAACTCACACGGGGTCCGCGAAAGGTCTGCACCCCAAGGGGCTATGACGTAGGCAGTCTACCCTAATGCAAGCATCAGTCACGGACCAATCCCGTGACCTTTAGGTCGCACGAAAGACATTTTGAGTATATTTGAAACTTTGAAGCATCTTGAGGTGACTTGAATTTACTTCTAGACACTATGGTTAATCCAAGAAACACAAGAGATCTAGTAGTCAGTTGGAGGAGAGATGAGGAAAACAGAACATGTCAAATCTTGACTAGCTTCCTACTCATCTTGTTTAGTTCTCTTTAGATTTTAAGTTTTACCCCTGAAAACTTACGATATCTTAGAAGCCTCTTTGATATCTAAGTTTTTTAGATGAGACGGTTCACACAATTCACCATAGTAGAGCAGGCAGAGGTCCAGGATTCGAGTCTTGCCGCCACTTATTAACAGTGGAGGTAGGAGATCCAGTTAACGAAAAGGCTAGGCTGCAGCTATTCAAGCATCTCAAAGTCTATCTATAACGATTGCTATTTCATATCGGAGCTTCTGCTAAAGGAAGTGGTGATCCCTAGCTTGAGACTCAAACTCCGGAAGCCGACCTGCCAACAGACATTGTGGGAGAATACTCTTCACNTGTGAAGGTAGGAGCCAGTCATTTGAATGAGGTTACTGGCATGTTGATCTCTAGGGCCTATTATGTCATGAGTTTAAATTCTATGTACTGACAGTGCAAAAAATATTTATACAATCTGGTCAATTAAAAGATAAAAAAAAGGACAGCCGGGTGCACAAGGCATTCCGCGTTCACGCAGGATCCGGGGAAGGGCCGCACCTCAAGGGGTGTAATGTAGACAGCCTACCCTAATGCGCATATGTGGTTGCTTCCACGGCTTGAACCCCGTGATCTATAGGTCAATTAAAAGATAATTACTTGTAAAATCTCTATGATAAGCATTAAGATGTAACTTGATAAAAATGGTAACTAACATGTTTACCTTCACTAATAGTTTAAAAAAATTATACTGTCAGCGTATATAACATCATTTGGCTTGAGGACTAATGCTTTCCAGTTACCACAGGCACAAAAAATGGAACCAGAAGAAAACATAAAGCCACATGCCATAATGATACCAGCACCTCTTCAAGGTCACATTGTACCATTTGCTCATCTTGCAATAAAACTTGCATCCAAAGGTCTAACCATAACTTTTGTCAATACACAATCAACTCATCGAAGGCTGATGAAAGCTCAATCAGTTTCTAACAGCTCTCTGGATTATGACATTTTCTCTGAGGCACGAAAATCAGGCCTTGACATTCGATACACAACGATATGTGATGGTTTCCCACTGAACTTCGATCGAGCAGGGAACCACAATCAGTTCATGGAAGGGTTGTTACATGTTTTCTCAGCACATGTGGATGATCTTGTGGGAAATTTAGTCCAATCTAACTGTAATCCTCCAGTTTCTTGCCTAATAGCGGATAGTTTCTACGTTTGGCCATCAGAGATTGCCAAGAAGTACAATCTTGTTAACATATCATTCTGGACTGAACCAGCTCTGGCATTCACAAGTTACTATCATATGGACCTATTAAAAAGAAATGGTCACTTTGGTTCTCAAGGTATGATTTCTTACCCCTCTTAATATTGCATTAATGTACATCAAAAAGGTGTCAACTATACAAAAGTGGCATACTATAAGCAGTGGCGGAGACACGAGCTTAAACAAGGAGATTCAAAGAAATACTAGATTGTTAAAATTTAGATTTGAATCTATGACCTAAACAAACTTTTGAGCCTCCTTTACCACTATACTAGAATATTTCTGCATGTTAAGGGGATTCAACAGTTATCAATAATAAAACAAAACAAAAAAAGGTTCCTTATTTGCGTAGTATAATTTTTGGACGAAGGGGGCTCAATTGAACCGCCTTGCCTCCACCTAGCTCTGCCCCTAACTACAAGTATGTATTAGGGCACAAAATAGTCTAGCCATCCGTCTATATAACCTGGGATTTCCTCTTTGCACCATAAATGCAAGTTAACAAAGAAGTTGATTTTGGTTCTTATTATTGAGTTCTCAACTCCTTTAGATATTCTTTTCAGGGTTCAAGTTCTATGCATTGAGAGTGATAATACTTTCACACCATCTGTTAAGTTACCTGTTAACTGTTTATTAGCAATACCTGATCTGATAACCCGAAAAACAAAGTACATAGTCTTCTACAACAAGTTAAAGTACATTGATAGCATAAAATTTTAATTCTTTTACAGATAACCGTGAAGACACGATACATTATATACCAGGCGTTCAGGCTATTGAACCGGGAGATCTTCCTTCATACATTCAAGATCCCGAGCCATGGAGTATAATGCACCGCTACATATTCAAATCACTTGAAGATGCAAAGAAAGCAGATATGATCATCTGCAACACAGTACAAGAACTAGAGTCCTCAACAATCTCAGCTCTACAGGAGAATAAACCATTTTATGCAATAGGACCAATTTTCCCAAATGGCTTCACCAAAAGTGTTATACGGACAAACCTATGGGTGGAATCAGATTGTATCCAGTGGCTAAACACCAAGCCAAAAGGTTCAGTTATGTACATATCATTTGGAAGTCTTGCAAATATTAGTAGACAGGATGTTCTTGAAATAGCTCATGGACTTCTTCTAAGCAGTGTGAGCTTTATTTGGGTGGTTCGTCCAGACATCACATGGTCTAAGGAAATTGATCTTTTGCCATCAAGATTTGAGGACGACGTAAAAGACAGAGGATTAGTTGTGCCATGGTGTAGCCAAGTTGATGTAATTTCACATCCAGCTATAGGAGGATTCTTGACGCATTGTGGGTGGAATTCAGTATTGGAGAGTATTTGGTGTAAAGTTCCAATGTTGTGTTTTCCTATATTCACTGATCAATTTACTAACAGGAAACTGGTGGTTAGTGAGTGGAAGGTTGGCTTTGATCTTTGCAGTGGCAAAATCCTCAGAGGACAGGAAATTGCACAGAAAATAGACTCTTTCACTTCTGAAGCCAATGAATTAAGGATCAACCTAGAGGAAAGAAGGAAGCAGCTCGAAGATGCATTATCCAAAAATGGATCTTCAGGAAGAAATAACAAACAATTAATCTGCGACCTCAAGTCCAAAATTCTGCAGAAAAGCAAGATTAACAACACAAGTTTACTTTAATAAGACAAAATTGTTTCAAGCACCGACAAAATCGGAAGCGCCCCTTCTTTCAGAGAGGGGAGGATGGTTTACTCACATTTCATTTGATGGTCAGAGGACGGAATGGGAAGACTCAGAAGGTAGAAGATCATATGGGACGATATAGCATATTTAGGATCTCAAATGTCATTACACATCTATTTTATTAATGGATTTAAGCTTCATTCACTTACAGTTAAACATCTTGGTGTATATTGGCCAGTATCAAACATGTTACCTACCATCTTTGCTAGTCACAAACCATGTTCAGTTTAAACTTTGACATGCATTTAGCTTTTGAAAGATCTGATTGTGTACATAAAACTCTTTTTTAATCTTTTCTCCCTTCTTTATTAAAACAATCATAAATGCATTCCTTTGAGGGATACAAGAATGTTAGATATTTGATTCTCATATCTCGTGTTTGAGCCCATGAAATGGAAAAAAACATGGTCGGAAGTGGCTCCCCTTTTAATGGCCCTTATGCAGTATGAATCCGGATTAGTTAGGGTTCCTATCTAGGTACCAGACATCGAGTGACAAATCAAAAAAGACAATAAGGGCCTATATATATAAATATATCTATGACATAAATAAAGCTAGAAAGGACTCAGAATCCTCCATGCAAGCAAGTTTCTCTCTTGTTCCTTCCAATTGCTCCTTCAACAACAACAGTTCATTCAAGTTTTGACATTCTTCAACGTCGATATTCTTTAACCATTTACAGAGACCGTTCTTCGATGGCGTTGATCTTGACCCGGAAGAGCCACTAGAAACATCACCACAACCAGATGATGGATCCATAGAACTGGAAAAGTGCCTGTCAATGGCGGAACTAACGTTGCCGCAAGTGTAAGGCTTTCCATTGGTGAGAAAACAACCGCAGCAAGACGAGCACCAGTCATGGATTCGAGTTCTAAAGCTTTCTTGAAAAGCCCTTTGCGTCTTTTGGAGAATGTCACCATTCTTGATGCTGCCTTCATGATTTGCTTGATTTCTATCTTCTTCTTTCCCGTCCCCATCTCGTGTTTCCTCCTCGAGTTTAAGTTTTATGCACTAATATTACTTCAGTACTGTCTAAACTGGACTCACCTGCTGTTATACCGTCTGTGCATGTAATTTAAAGCCTTCTTCTATTTCTGTCTTCTTCAAAGTATGGGTTATGCTTGAAAGTTGATAGGTTTGACTTAAGAATTCTTGAAGGGTTGTTATTTATGTATTTTATAAAGAGAGATGGAAACAAATGCTATTTATGTAGGGATTCATAAAGCTGTGAAAGTAAAAACATAGGTAGTTTCCTGTTAGGAATGTTTCTCTTTTCCATATCCATTTCCTTTTGGTTAAACTTTCTTTTTAAGGATTAATATGGAAACGGAAAAGTCAGATTCGTTTTCATCTTTTCTGTAGGTGAAATAAGATTTCCTAACTGGTGAAGGTAGTATGCAAAAATAAAAGAGTTAACTAGTTGAAAGGAGACTATTATGAGTATAATGAGTTTACTAGTTGAAAGGAGACTATAATGAGTAATGAACGTGTGCTCTGCATTGAATCTCCGTTTAATAAAATGGTTATTTCTACTTTAGAGTTAGTAGTGATTTCAGAATTGAAATATAATTGCTTTAGGGAAATAAATTATCAATGCTTATATATAATAATTAACATGTTGATACGAGCTTTATTAGCCAACACATTATGGCCTTGTGCTATCCCGATTTTTATAAGTATTTTGAGAATAAGCCCAATTCTCAAAGGAAGAGGCCTACTTCCACACTCACATAGGTAAAATCTGTCAAGGGTGCTCTTGTAACTGTAACACCCAACTCATACTAGCTACAGATTTTCATTAAGAGTTAATAAAACTCAACTTCGCAAATCATTACAGGATAACACACTCACACATAGGGATGGAACAATATTAAATATAATAGGCGCGTATCAAACCAAGTTATCATATGATTCGTTCTTCCCATTGAACCTGGTTATAGGATCTCTAGTCCCCAAGTTAGGTTTCCTCATATATGACTTATGAGTTTATGGGCTTCGAATCACATCCCCCTAGATGTGCTCCCGACTCTTTCTCTTGCTAAGGCCTTAGTCGTTGGATCTACAATATTATCATAAGATTTAACATTATCAACATTAATGGTACCACTTATCAAATATGATCTCACGGTATTGTATTTTTTCCTTATAGGTATGAATTCACCGTTGTAATAACGGTTTTGTACTCTGCCAATAGTAGTGGTGCTATCACAATGAACTAAAATAGGAGAAAATTAGTTTTTCAAATAAGGAATTTGAAATAATAAATCTCTCAACCAATTCGCTGCCTCATTAACTGAAGCTAAACCAATTAGTTCAGCTTTCATAGTATAGTTAGCAATTATTGTTTTGCTTTTTTATTTCCAACAAATAGCACCACCTCCCAAAATAAAAATATAACTTGTAGTAGAACAGGAATCACCAGAAAAAGTATACCAATCTGCATCAGAAAAACCTTCGAGTACATCGGGATATTTTTTTACAAAACAAGCCATAGAGTTTTGTACCAAGCAAATGCCACATAACTCTTGTTATGGCATGCCAATGTTCATTACCCGGCTTGCTTGTAAACCTGCAAAGTACCCCTACTACGTATGCAATATCGGGTCGAGTGCAATCAGTCACATATCTCAAGCTTTCAATTAATCTAGCATATTCCTTTTGATTTATCATATCATTGTCACTTTGTATAGGAAATAAGTGAAACACTTGAATCAAAAGGAGTTACAACATGCTTGCAATCAATAAAAATATATTTTTTCTAAATTTTCTCATAATGTGACTGGTCAAGAAACATTCCATTCACACGTTCTAATAATTTTCATTCCAAGAACAAAATTTGTCTCATCCAAATCTCTCATGTCAAAGTGGCTACTAAGCATGTTTTTTCTCAATAACATTCATGTTAGAGCCAAATATTAATAAATCATCAACATAGAGAAACAGTAACATGTAAATTATTCCAAGTCTTATGTAGATGAACTTATCACACTCATTTGATTTAAAACAATTTTCAATCATACAGGAATCGAACTTTTCATGTCATTGCTTAGATGCATGTTTCAAGTCATAGTGTTTTTATAAGTTTACACACTTTGGTTTCTTGGCCTATTTTTATAAAACTCTCAAGTTGATCTCTATAAATTTTGTAACGATCCGGCCGATCGTTTTGAGATTATTAGTCCCGATTCCCTATTTACTGCTTTTCCTGTATCTTTTTTTGCTTATGCGGTTTGCCGGGAGGTTTTGTTTTGGTTTCGGAGTGAATTGGGACACTTAGTCCCTAAAACGGAAGCTTAAGTTCTAGGATTTTGACTGTAGTTAGAACTGTGTGAAGACGGCTCCGGAATGGAGTTGTGTTGGCTTCTTTAGCTTCGTTGGGTGATTTTAAAATTAGGAGTGTGTCCGGATTGTGAATTGGAGGTTCGTAGCTGAATTAGGCTTGAAATGGTGAAAGTTGAATTTTTGGATTTCGATTCCAGAAGTTGGAATAGGTTTGTAATGTCAATTATAATTTGTGTTTAAAATTTGAGGTCAATCGAACGTGATTTGATAGGTTTCGGGATCGGTTGTAGAAGGTTGAAGTTTCAAAGTTTATTAAGTTTGGATTGGAGTGAGATTCATGTTTTTGTTGTTGTTTGATATGATTTGAGGGCTCGACTAAGTTCGTATGGTATTTTAGGATTTGTTAGTATGTTTGGTTGAGGTCCTGGGGCCTCGGGTGGATTACGGGTGGTTAACGGACTAGTTTTGGACTTGTTGGAATAGCAGAAATTCTTATGCTTTCAGTAGCTGGTTTCCTCTTATGCGATCGCACAAGAGGGGTCGCAATCGCGTAAGCTTGTCTGGGGGAAGTGGCATTTTACCCTATGTGTTCACGAGTAAGGGCACGCGATCGCGTAAGTTGGTCAGGTTGTGCATCGCGAACGCATGGGCGAGGTCGCGTTCGCGAAGAAGAGGTAAGGAGGCAGTGGAGTTCACGTTGTTGTGCTTTGCAATCGTATGAGGACGGACGTGATCGCGTAGATTTAAATAGTCACTGGGGACGCGTTTGGGTAGTATGTTTTTATGGTCTTCCTGCTCATACAGAGGCAGTTGCTTCCGACTCCGTCATTACAGCTATTTTTCTGGTCCGTCATAGAGATGCGTCGATTTTATTTGATCTGAGCTCCACTTATTCGTATGTGTCATCTTATTTTGCCCCGTATTTGGGTGTATCTCATGATTCTTTGAGTTCTCCTATTTATGTGTCTACACCTGTGGGAGATTGTTGTTGATCGTGTGTATCGGTTGTGTTTGGTGGTTCTTAGTGGTTTTGAGACCAGAACCGATTTACTATTGCTCGGTATGGTAGATTTTGATGTTATTTTGGGCATAGACTGGTTGTCGCCAGATTATGCTACTCTTGATTGTCACTCCAAGACCGTGACGCTGGCTACGCCAAGATTACCGCGATTAGAGTGGAGAGGTACCTTAGAGTATACTCCCAGCAGAGTTATTTCATTTCTTAAAGTTCAACGAATGGTTGAGAAGGGGTGTGATGCGTAGCTAGCTTATGTGAGAGATGTCATTATTGATACCCTTACAGTTGAGTCAGTCCTAGTAGTGAGGGATTATCCAGATGTATTTCCAGCTGATCTTCCAGGCATGCCGCCCGACGGAGATATCGACTTTGGCATTGATTTGTTGTCTCAAAACCTATGTAGCTATCATAAATGAAAACAATTTGGCACTATCATATTTTTAATAACTAAGTGAAGGTCTAAGAAAACCATTTTTGGTCCATACTTGAACTCAAGCTGGAGGTAAGTCCAATGGGACACCCTTTGCAGTTTGCTCTATAACCTTTGTCCACTCAGTGTTTTCCTGACTAATAACGTTTATATCAACAAATGCGATGTTTCAATAATACGTGAACTGCCATCAAATAATTAAAAATCAAGGGAGAGAATAGATTGTGTAGTCTCTCTTTTATCCATTAGCAGGTATTGATCTTCAAATGGGGGGGGGGGGGGATGTAAAGGGACCGAAAAAAAAAGGGGAAAAAAATTAAAAAAAAAAAAA
>ML450489.1:8854-21026 GCA_005239535.1 Nicotiana rustica
GTCTTTTTGTGAAAATGGGTGAAACACGAGGGACTAGAATGCGTTGCACGAGACTTTGTAAGTAGTAAATAAAGTAGCCGTTAATAAAATGAAGAAATTTGTGGACGGCCAATTATATACTTACCAATTTATTTATTTATTTTACATTTTATGTTACTATTGTTTGATTAATATAGAGTTTATGTAGCTGATAAATAATGATAACTTCATCATCGTTTCACGTCAGATGAGCTAGTCCTGTTTTAAGGATATTGGGAGATAATATATAGATTTTACTCAGGCGTCATCTGTTTGAAATGTTTTTGGGAAATAATTTACTTTATTCCATAAAAAATATATAGGTAGCTTTTATTGTAGATTTTGCACAAAAATAAATTGCATTTAAAGAAAGAAATAACCTTGTTTCAATGGATTAAGAGGATAACATGGCACACAAAAATACCCAAATCATGCTGACCTATATTCTTACAAATTCAATTTTTCTTAAACACATAAATTTATAGCCACAACACAGCTTTAGAGTGACCACACAGAAATTAAAGTTCAAAACTAAAAAGTAGAGACCTAATTTACAAAATATAAAAAGAAATCTCAAACAATCACAAAATAAAGATCATATAAAATTCATATGAACCTGGCCGGACCGTTGAGCTTCGAAATAATCCAATCCAATCAGCAACAACACAGCAAGCGGCCAAGCGAGACGCCCAAATCGGACTTCGGAGACGGAAAATGGAAATGGTGACTCTATGAGACTATGAGTCTATGACTGCCTGACTGAAGAATTCAACTTGAAATTCAACTTGATTATAAAAGGACATAATCAAGAAAATATACATCTATTTCTGCTAAGACTTCATGCAATATCTGAATTATTCAAGATGAGAGAGTGAAAGTTTGGTTGCGTCGTCGTCGTGCGTGGAAGCGTGGGTGAAGAGTGAACTGTGAAGAGTGAATACTGAACTCTGAAGATGAAAATGAGATAACTGCTAACCCCTAACCTAATTTACTAAATTAAAATGGATTGTCTAGTGTCTAACGCCCTAAGCCTAATTTGGTTACTGGGGTGAGCCGGTGAGGGGTCTGGGGATTAATGGACCCTGGGCTTGGCACAAGTTGGCAGTGGGCTTGGGGGAGTCACCTGGGGTTGGGCCTGGGTGGGTTGATAATAGATATAGGCAGGGTCCAAAAAAAAAGTCCATAAAATTTTGGTATTTCGGTATACCGAAATTTTAAAATTATAATACCGAAAACCGAACCGAAATACTGAAATACCGAAAATGTAATACCGAATTAGACCGAAATATCGAAAAAAACCAAAATCGAAATACCGAATTAATTTGGTTCGGTTCGTAATTCGGTTTTTCGGATTTTATGCCCACCCTACTTATTATCAACATTGAGCTTGTGAAGCCCAAAATTGATAGTACAAAATGATCTATTAATAAAATGAAAGCTAACTTCTAAACAAATCCATATTATTTGCATGTATAATTCATCATGAATGTATGAACTGCTCCTTTTGGTTATTGTAACTTTTTGATTAATTTTGTGGCTATCTACGACAAACAACACTGCCTAGTTGCCAAAAAATGTGTGTGCGGACCATCTTCGCGGCCTTATTTTTCTTATGATGAACTAGGCAACAACATTGATTATAGAAGAAGGACAATACTGCCAGAATATATGGAAAACTTGCCCAGAAAGCTCAAGAGAAATGGGAAAGTTACACAGGTTCATACAAACAATAAATACAAAAGTAAGCTATCCAGAAAGTATAAAAGAATTGGGCAGCCTAGCCTACTGGAAGCTAGTTTGAGAGGGAATACAGGGAGTCAGGCAAGCACTGATGCAACAAGTTCATGCACTAGATGGAGACAACACTGTCATACGACAGAAAGTCCAGAGGATAGAAAATACAACAAGGATCAACATAATCAACTCCTAAGGGGGAAGCTTATGGTGATCATGTCCATTTTTCTTGTGCGGACCTTTTGGTTATTTTTCTTATTTTTCTTATGAACCATGTCTGAATCCATATCTTCTCTCCATGAGTATGTTCCATGTACTTCCTAGTTGCTGTAACTTCTACGTTTTTTGTCTTGTTATCTCTCAATGTATCAAATATTCATTGATCACCATAACCTTCCCCCTTAGGAGTTGATTATGTTGATCCTTGTTGTATTTTCTATCCTCTGGACTTTCTGTCGTATGACAGTGTTGTCTCCATCTAGTGCATGAACTTGTTGCATCAGTGCTTGCCTGATTCCCTGTATTCCCTCTCAAACTAGCTGCCAGTAGGCTAGGCTGCCCAATTCTTTTATACTTTCTGGATAGCTTACTTTTGTATTTATTGTTTGTATGAACCTGTGTAACTTTCCCATTTCTCTTGAGCTTTCTGGGAAAGTTTTCCATATATTCTGGCAGTATTGTCCTTCTTCTATAACCAATGTTGTTGCCTAGTTCATCATGTGTTAAAATCCTACTTATGTAGCCATTGTATTCTGCCCTAAATAAGCTACAACTTGTGTCTTCCTGTAAAATCCTACTTGTGTTTCCACTGAATGCCTGACTCCATGTAGACCTTACCTCATGTTGCCCAATTCAAAATATGAGCAGCATCGATGTCCATGCTTTGGGTGACATATCACATGACATAAAACTGTACTGCATTAAGGAGATGGCCCAGGAAGCCTTCAAATTGTCCTCAATACATTGTCAAGTCCCTTGATCATAGAGGTCACCCTTAGGGTTTCTCCATTGCGAGTGTGTCATGTTTGTCACCTTTCCTTCCCCAAAAGATTGAGTACATAGTGCTAATACCACCCATAGGAGTCGTATTGAGAGACAAGACATGAACACCATGATATATCTTGCAAAAAAGAAGACACAGTTAGTAAAAAAAGATATCACCATACACTCCTCCATACAGACTTGTGCATGATGATGTATATTCATCTTCACACCCCTGCTCCTTCTGGTCTCCCTACCCTTAACTTCTTTGCAACTCTTACCCTTATGTATGGACATTGTAGCTTATCCTCATTCACCATTCTCCTCCCTAGTGAGTCTAAATCCCAGAAATCTCGACACTCAATGTCACAAACATCCAAAGCATAATTGGCAAGGTGGTCCGCCAATTTATTTCCTTTCCTAAAGATGTGTGACACCTTATAGCTCCTTTCAGCTAACAACTCCCATATTTCCTCCAAATACTGCATTATGCTCCATGGTGGCTTCCATATTCCCTCAATAATGTTGAGCATTAGCATTGAGTCTGTTTGAACCCATACTTGGGCAAAACTATGTTCTCGACATACTCTCAATGCTTCAAGAATGGCTATTGCCTCAGCTTCAGTGTTTGTGGACTCATGAATCTCCCTTCCCATTGCATATACCAAATCTCCAGCTTCATCTCTAATGCATACTCCAATTGAACTCCTACCCGGATTCCCCCTTGATGGACCATTTGTATTCACCTTGACCCATCCTTGTAAAGACTTTTCCCATATCACCTTCTCAAACTTCAACCTTGGGGTATAATTTTCCAACATCAGTAACAAGTCATGCCACTTATGTGGGACATTAAGCAGCCCAGGTTTCCTCACTTTTACAAGATTTTGGAGGGACGATGACACTTGATAAATTACCCTACTGATAGAGACTGCCTCACCATATTTATAGCCATTTATTCCTTTCCACAATTCCCAAACTATACAAGCAGGAAGATCTTGCATGATTGGTTTTATTCTAGGCAGCACGTTGATGGTCCATCATCGTGTAATAGCTTGGTGCAACGTTAACCCCTCCATAGCAATTCCAGCCCTTGCCAAAAAAATACTTCCATACAATCTGGGCAGCATGCAAGGTGAAAGATAAATGCACCAATGACTCCTGTTGTGGCTCAATGAAACTAGAACATTTGGAAGGCATAAAATATCCTAGTCGTCTCATGAAATCATCTAGGGGAAATTTGGCTTTCCATACTTTCCACATAAAGAATGATACCTTAAAAGGTAATCCCTTAACCCAAATCATTTTGTATGCCAACCTTGGTTCACTCCTTGCACGCAAGTATTCCCAGGCAGTCCTTACACTGAAACTTCCCCTAGTAACTAACATCTAGTATGGTACATCAATAGAATTTCCCATGACAGGAGGTTTCACCTTTTCTAGAATATGAGTTGCATACTCTTCTGGCAATCCCCCCATCAATCTATCTACATCCCATGTACCTTGTTCCATTACATCATACACGTTGTGTATACTTTCATCTATGCCAAACTCCGGAGGGACAAGGAAGTATAGAGCACCTAACCCTGTCCAATTATCGAACAAAAACAGGGAGGACCCCATTTTCGGATGCCAAGTGATTTGGTGCTCAATAGCAACACCTTTGCTGAGTTTGCACTAATAGCAACTTTTGGCCACGCAAGCCATTTTGCCAAAATAACCTCAATCATGTCTTGCATGTGTCCAACAGGAAGTGTATTTGTCGCATATAGTGTTCTAGGTCTTTAACTCTATTTGGTCTTAGTTTTCTCATACAGGTGTGGATCGACTTCCCGGAGTTTGAGCACGACAGACGCCGCAGGACCATCCAGGCAGGACCGCTGCATTTAGGAGCTGCTTAAGGAGATTATTTATTTTTTAAAGAAAAATGTTTTGAGCCTTTTCTTTTAATATTGTCTTTTACTTTCTAGTCATGTCCAATAGTATTGAGTCTTTTAGATGGTGTCAGAGTTTATCATAGTCTAGCCGAGTTTGTCGAGTCTTTCGTTATTGTATTTTTGATTCTGTATTAGAGAAAAAATGTAAACGAAAAATCCAAAAACATTCTTGTTTTTTTTAGTTTATTTTATCCATCACTTCTCCGAAACTACGCTTGGTCTGATTCATGTGGAACATGATACGTAGGCAACCTACATAGGGTTTGATCAAATTATTAGAAAAAAAAATTAAAAAAAGAAAAAGAAGAAAAAAAATGAATGTGTGGGACGCGAGGGGTGAGAGAAAGAAATTAATGATTATTATAAAGAAAAGAGAGGAAGGAAAATGAGCAAGTCAAGAAGTGCTAGAAATGAAAGGAAAGAAGAGGCTGAAATGAACAAAATTGGGATGATGCCAAATGACCTTGACCCTCGAAGCCATTCATAAACCATAAATTATTGCTAGGTGCATTGCACGCAATATGATATTGCTATATGATAATGCCCTAACGCTAACATGTTGGCTTTGTTTTGCTCCTCTTTGGTATTGTAACAGAGGGTGGTTAGTTTGTGGCACTTTGGCGATTCGTCCATACAACACAAAGTCAGAAAGCAAGGTAGCCATGGCTAGCAAAGACTTGGCCACAAGAGTTGTGGACCCGCCGAGAAAAATTGTTGAATCGGAATCGGAACTGAGAGAAGAGGTCTTAAGGTTGAAAGGACAGGTGGTTGAAATATACCAAGCTTGGATTAGTGGGCGTCCTCCACCATTATTTCTCACTAACTACATCGAAAGCCTCGTCAAAATTCCGCCACTATCACAAATCTAGATTCCCACTCCTGCTGATATCTCCCCACAACCTTTTCACACTCCACCTCCCAAAACCACCTCCACCCCATATCCCGTTCCTTTGACCAGTCATGTTTTTGTAGCTCCTCCACCAGCTACTCTTCCTCGTTCCTCTAGCAAGACTGTGTTCAAAGTACCTAATGCCCAACGCTATGCTCCAGAACCAATTTTCAAGGTCTCAAATCCGTACTCTTATGCTCCCCATTTTGAGCCTCCCGGTGAAACTGAAAATCTTGCTAAGACATTGGGGCACAATGACATATCCAGAAAGCTGAAAGATATTTGTCTATTTGTAGGGTTTAAAATGCCAAAGTTTAACTTATATGATGGGCGGGGAGATCCAGTAGCCCATATGAAGGGTTATTGTAGTGAAATGAGGAGTGTTGGTCGGAATGATAAATTATTGATGGCGTATTTCAGTAAGAGTTTGAGTGGAGAAGCCTTGGAGTGGTATACTCGTCAGGATGTCAGTAAGTGGCATGCATGGGATTACATGGCTCAAGATTTTGTTTGGCACTATCAGTATAATGTAGACATTATCCCATACTGCTCCTCCCTATCTCAGATAGAAAAGAAACTCGAGGGAAGTTTTGGGGAGTTTTGGCTCAGATGGAACGAACAAGTTGCTCAAGTCAGTACTCTGATTGATAGAAAAGATGTTGTTCAACCCCGCCAACATCAAGATCCAGTGAGCATTCCTGCTAAACACTTTCAGCCTCAATACCGACCCCATGGACGTCCTCGTACTCCATATAATCCTCACCAATGCTACTTTCCTCCACAAAATCCCCAAAGTCATACCCGACATTCCCAATACTCTATACATAATGCACTGTCGTATGCTCCACACCCATGAAACCCGCAACGGTTGGCACTGCCTCCACAAATGTCTTACCCGCCTCTACAAGCATGTCAACCACCTACCCGAACGAGGTTCCAACCAAGGATGGAGTACGAAATGAGAAGGCAGCAGCAAAGAAATAGTTTTATGCCGATTGGAGAATCCTACACAAGCTTGTTTGAAAATTTAAAACATTTTGGCCTGATTGAGCTGCTCCTTGGCTACACTCCGGACCCATATGCAGGAGGTTTTGATCCTACTAAATGGTGCATGTACCACTCTAATGTCCAAGGGCATAGCATTGAAGATTGTCGTGCTTTGAAAAGGGAAATAGAAAGAATGGTTCAAGAAGGGATAATTGTGGTCCAAGGCAGTAATACCCCAAGTGTCACACATAATCCTCTACAGGTACATGACAACGTACAAATTGTTGGGATAGTTTGCAATAACGAAAGGTTGGTCGAAGGAGTCAATGAGTCGCTGGTGAAGACAATGTGATTGAAGTTGGTGAAGGTCCCAGTAATTTTGATGTGCATTTCAGTGGCTAAGAACTCGAGCTTATTAATTAGAAAACACCTCATTTCCTCGTCGGGAAGGAGTCTTGGCAGTTCATTTTGACTTCTTTTCTGCTATCTAGTTATTTCGGGGTTGTAACCTAGATTTTATCTTGTTTGTTTTGGTGATTCAAACCCTTCCATCCTCTTTTGCTTATCTCTAGGAGTCTTGTTAGTTAATTTTGTGTCTCTCAGTTTGTCATCTAGGTTTGTTTCGGTGTTGTTCAAACCCTTCCATCCCTTGGTCAAATGAGATTTTGTTTTTCTGTTGTTTCGGTATTGTTCACTCCTTATGTTGCTTCAAGCTTTGGGATAGAACCAGAACAAATTCATGAGTCGTTCTCAGTATCTACTCCGGTTGGTGAGTCTATTACGGCCGTGCAGGTCTATAGGAATTGTGTTGTCACGGTGCGTGGTCGGGATACCACAGTCGATCTTATTGAGACAGGGATGATTGATTTTGATGTAATATGGGAATGGACTGGCTTTATTCATGCTTTGCAAAAGTTGACTGCCGAACTAGAATTATGAGGCTTGAGTTTCCTAACGAGCCAGATGTTGAGTGGGAGGAGAATAATATTATGCCGAGTGGTAGGTTTATTTCCTACCTTAAGGCCTCAAAGATAATAAAAAGGGGTGTATCTACCATTTTGTCCGAGTTGCGAACACCACCTCTGAGGTGCCTCCTCTCGAGTCCGTGGCAATTATGAATGAGTTCCTTGATGTCTTTCCGGACGAGCTCCCTGGGATCCCTCTAGATAGGGATATTGATTTTGGGATTCATGTATTGCCGGGAACGCAAACAATATCTATTCCACCCTACAGGATGGCGCCAGCGAAATTGAAGGAGCTAAAGGAGCAACTGAAGGATTTGCTAGAAAAGGGTTTCATCCGACCAAGTGTGTCTCCTTGGGGCGCACTAGTCCTCTTTGTCAGGAAGAAAGATGGGTCGTTGCGAATGTGTATTGACTACCGGCAACTCAACAAAGTCACAATAAAAAACAAATACACATTGTCTCGGATAGATGATTTGTTCGATCAATTGCAAAGTGATAGATTCTTCTCAAAAATTGATTTGCGGTCCGGGTATCATCAGTTAAAGATAAGGGAGCAGGATATTCCTAAAACAGCCTTCATAACTGGATATGGGTTTGAATTTTTGGTAATGTCCTTTGGGCTAATCAACGCCCCAACAGCTTTCATGGACCTTATGAATCGGGTTTTCAAGCCATTTCTTGACTCTTTTGTGATAGTCTTCATTGATGATATCCTTGTATATTTGCGAAGTCGAGAAGATCATGATAATAACCTCAGGGAACTTTTGCAGACTCTTCACCAGCACCACTTATATGAAAATTCCTCGAAATGCGAATTCTAGCTTGAATCAGTTACCTTTTTAGGCCATGTTGTCTCAAGGGAATAGATTCAAGTTGATCCCCATCAGATCGTAGCAGTAAAGGATTGGCCTAGACCTATAACCTCAACAGAAATTCGTAGTTTCCTGGGTTTAGCTGGATATTATAGGAGGTTTGTGGAAGGATTCTCTATTCTCGCCTCCCCATTGAGAAAACTGACACAGAAAGCGGTCAAGTTCGAGTGGTCCGATGCTTGTGAAAGGAATTTTCAGGAGTGGAAATCAAGATTGACTTCGGCGTCGGTGTTGACCTTTCCAGAGGGTACAGAGGGGTTTGTGGTGTACTGCGATGCTTCAATAATTGGTCTTGGGTGTGTATTAATGCAATGTGGTAAAGTTATGTCATATACTTCAAGGTAGCTAAAGAATCACGAAAAGAATTATCAAACTCATGATTTGGAGCTTGCTGCAGTTGTTTTTGCATTAAAGATCTGGCGGCATTAGCTTTATGGGGTCCATGTGGACGTGTTCACAGAAAATAAGAATCTCCAATATATATTCAAATAGAAGGAATTATACTTGAGGCAGAGGAGATGGCTGGAGCTGCTTAAAGATTATGATATGGATATCTTATATCATCCAGGGAAAGCTAATGTGGTGGCGTATGCTCTTAGTTGGAAATCTATGGGTAGCTTGGCTACTTGGAAGCAGGTCAAAGGCCATTGGCTCGAGAAGTTCACCAGTTGGCCAGTCTAGGATTTTGTCTTACGACCTATGACGAAGGGGATGTTATAGTTGTAACAACGCAGAATCATCGCTTGTGGCAGAAGTCAAGGAAAAGAAATACAATGATCTAATGTTGGCGCGGCTAAAAGAGGAAATTATTAATAACAGGACCATAACTTTTTCACTCAGCAAAGATGACGGTGTCTTGCGGTGCCAAGGACGATTATGTGTCCCAGATGTGGATGACCTCCGGGAGAGGATAATGGCAGAGGCTCAAAATTCTAGATATTCTATACACCCCGGTTCTACAAAAATGTATCACGATCTCAAGGAAGTTTATTGGTGGAATAGCATAAAGAGGGGTATGGCGGACTTTGTGGCAAAGTGTCCAAACTGTCAGCAAGTAAAGGCCGAACATCAAAGGCCTGGTGGGTTGGCGCAACTTATAGAAATACCAATGTGGAAGTGGGAGATGATCAATATGGATTTTGTGGTAGGATTACCCCTTACTCCGCTCAAGTTTGACTCAATTGGGGTACTAGTTGATCGACTCATGAAGTCAGCACATTTCTTGCTGGTTAAGTCTACCGACACTGTAGAACAATATGCTCAGTTGTATATCAAGGAAATATTCAGGCTCCATGGCACTCCAGTCTCCATTATCTCGGATCGAGGGGCCCAATACACAACTAACATTTGGAAGAAATTTCAGCAAGGTTTGGGGACACAGGTGAATCTCAGCACAACTTTCAACCTGCAAACTGACGGACAAGCAGAGCGGACCATCCAAACGCTCGAGGACATGTTGTTAGCTTGTGTACTTGATTTTAAAGGTATCTGGGATGATCATTTTCCACTTATAGAGTTTGCTTATAACAACAACTTCCGTGCCAGTATTCAGATGGCACCATTTGAGGCTTTGTACGGTAGGATGTGTAGGTCGCCGATTGGGTTGTTCGAGGTTGGAGAGGCCAAACTATTAGGACCAGATCTCATGCACCAAGCTATGGAGAAGGTTAGAATCATAAAGGAGCAGTTGAAAACTGCTCAGATCCGTCAGAAATCCTATTCGGATGTTTGTCGCAGGGAGTTAGAGTTCCAAGAAGATGGTTGGGTGTTCTTGAATGTATCTCCCATGAAGGGGGTCATGGGGTTTGGAAAGAAAGTGAAATTGAGTACGAGGTATGTCGGGCCATATAGAATCACTCAAAGGATAGGACAAGTGGCGTATAGGCTGGATCTGCCCCCTGAAATGTCATTGGTGCACCCGCTGTTTCATGTGTCCATGGTAAAGAAAGTGGTTGGAGACCCGTCTGCCATCGTGCCGGTTGAGACCATTGAGGTTAACGAAGAATTGCCGTATGAAGAAGTTCCAGTTGCTATTCTTGATAGACAGGTCCGTAAGTTGAGAAACAAGGAAATCGCATCGGTTAGAGTATTATGGAGAAATCAACAAGTCGAGGAAGCTACTTGGGAAGCTGAGAATGAAATTAAAAAGAAGTACCCTCATTTGTTTGAATAAGTCAGGTAATAGTCTATGAAGTTGTCTTCTATAAGTAATTGCATTGCTTGTCAAATTGTGTAAAGCCCCCCCCCCCCCTTCCCTAGTCATCCGTCCTCTTGTAACACCGTAATTTGTGTCGTATTTGTGTTCTATGGTGTTGACTAACTTTTTGAAGTTCGTTAAAATGTGTTTCGGGGGCCCTCTGACAGGTGGATATGCCAAATTCCAAAGGAAACTCTGGCAAAATTTTCAGAAAAATTTGGAGTTAGTTAAATTTGGGGATTGGCATATAGTATAGCCGAACCTGAGTGATTCCCCGATCCTCATTCGAGGACGAATGATCTTAAGTGGGGGAGGATGTAAGGACCCGTAGAATTCTTAACCAAAAAAGATGCCCAGTTAGATCCCCATGTTGATATAGCCATAGAAATTCTTAGGTTCGGACCTCTTAGGAGTGAAAAGTACCCCCGGACTTAGAGGAAGAAAATTCGTGAAGAGGTGCAAATCTGTGGTCGCATATCAGGTATGCTACCACATAATGGCGGCATAGTAGGACAGTTAGCTGACAATTTTGAGGGCAACTATGCGGCCAAAATGCGATCGGATTTTGGGTATGCGGGCCGCATAGTTCATCGCATCTTTGCGTTCGAGTTTTGCGGGGGGTGTTACGTGGAGCATTATGCGGCCGCATAACAGGTATGCGGACCGCATAGTTGCCGCATACCTGGGTAGGTCACTTTTATTTTTCGCCCGGTTATGTTGCAGGTTTGCGGACTACATAACAAAAATGCGATCGCATTTTGGACCTCAAACCTGCGTTGGGGCACCCATTTTCTAATTTTTAATCCCGACCCCAGACCAATATAACACATATCACCTATCATTTTAGCCATTTTTCTGATATATTGAAGTGAGTTAAGGGAGAGTTCTATGGAGAAGGTTCCCTATTCATCAAATTAATCTTCAATCACCACCCAAGGCTTGGGAGTAATCAACTAGAGTACCAATTCTTGCACTTTAAGAGGTAAATTTCCAACACCCTGTTGATACCCAATTTTTCCTCAAATTATTTTTCAAATTTGGATATAAGCTTTCAAAATCACTCTCCGCAATATTGAGCATTTTCCCTAATTTTTCCATATTTTATCTAAATTGTTTCCTATTCATTCAATATTGTATATTTTTATAATTTATGAATTGTACCCTAAAATTAATTTCAAAATACTTTCCAGTTCTGTATGTCATTTATAATCACTTGTTATTTATTAAAATCCGATTATTTTACAAATTGTCCTACTTAGTTTAATTACGATCATTTTGCAATTATGGCCTGATTAGTCATTTTATACCTTTAAAAAAATCTGAACTCATGTCTTTTATATTTTAATATTGTCTAATTACTGTAATTATACTTATTTTTAACTTAATTTATTTTTATACAATCATTAGCTATTTTAATTAATCAAGTATCCTATTAAATTGGGTATTTCACAACTAGCCTCTTCCTATTTAACATTACCCAAACCCAAACCCAAAAATACCCAACCCAGACCCCAAACCAACCCTGCCTAATGTCACGACCCCAAATCCTAATAGGCCGTGATGGCGCCTATCGTGGAACTAGGCTAGCCGAC
>ML450490.1:5468-15743 GCA_005239535.1 Nicotiana rustica
TTTTCATCAACTTTTCACATAATAGCTTCCCGGCTACACACCCAGGCTGCGCACGCATAACGAGGTGAGACTAACGGAGGCTCTCGGAGTCTCGGAACATAGATAAGGCTTAAATTACATAAGATGACCTTTTGGGTCATCACAGCTAGGTACATTCTCTATAGACCTCTCCACTCAACTCTCGGAACTTCCGGCATAGCTAAGGTAATGGTCTTAGCGTGACAATCAAGAATCGCATGACATGGGGATAACCAATCCATGCCCAGAATTATATCAAAATGGACCATACTCAGTAACATCAAGTCCACTCGGGTCTCTAGACCCCCAATAGATATAAGACACGACCGATACACACGGTTCAAAACAATAGTATCACTCACCGGAGTTGAAACATGAACAAAAGTAACTAGAGACTCACGGGGCATATTCAGAAAATGAGCAAAATAGGATGAGACATAAGAGTACGTGGAACTAGGGTTAAATAAAGCCAAAGCATCGGTGTGACAAACTGAAATAGTACCTGTAATCACTACATCTGACGCCCTAGCATCAGGCCTAGCCGGAAGTGCATAAATATGTGGCTGGCCTCCACCTGCTCGACCTCCCCCTCTAGGACGACCTCTAGCTGCCTGACCACCACCCCTAGTGGCTTGGGTAGGTGGTGAAATGACTGGGGCTGTAGCCAAGGGCTGAACTCTCTGCTGAGCTGAACTACTAGGACGACGGGGACACTGCCTCCACTCATGTCTGAAATTTCCACACTCATAACAATTACCTGGAGCCGAAGATGAAAACTAACGAGAACCTTTGTCACCCTAATAACCACCAGACAAACTATGCATAAAAGAACCCTGATGAGATGATGCTCGGGCAGAGCTCTGAGCTGGAAGGGCACTAAAAGATGAACGTCCCTGATGAGAATTGCGAGGACCCTGCCCCGACAACGCACCACAGTAAGCTGGGCGAACTGGCGGTGGAGGTCTAAATGAACGACCTCTATTAGGCTGAAATTACCCTCTAGAAGGGGCACCACTGAAATTACCTGATCCCTGAGGCCTCTTGAACTCTTTTTCCTCACGATCCTACCTACGAACCGACTCAATATCCCGAGAAATATCAATAACTTGCTAAAATGTGACTCCAAACACCCTCTCTCTGGTCATCAAAATCCGAAGTTGATACGAGAAACCATCTACAAACCTCGTAATCCTCTCCCTGTCAGTAGGGACAATCTCAGACGCATGTCTGGCTAACTCAGAAAACCTCATCTCGTATTGGGTGACTGTTAATTCTCCCTGGCGCAGCTGCTCAAACTGCCTGGGCTGCTCCTCTCTGTGGGACTGGGGAACATATTTCTCCGAAACGATCGTAGAGAACTTCTTCCAGGTGAGAGGTGCTGAACCAACCATCCTACGCCTTTCGAATGACTCCCACCAAGTAAAAGCAGCACCCGCAAACTGAAATGTAACAAACGAGACCCCACTGGTCTCCAAAATACCCGCAGTACGTAGTATCCTCTGGCATTTATCCAGAAAACCTTGGGCATCCTCACCCTCAGTACCGCTAAAAGTCGGAGGCTTAAGTATGCTAAACCCCTACAACCTGCGTTGCTCATCCTCAGGCATAGCAATGACCACAAAATCCTGAGCTGGAGCAACCAGCTGAACTGGGGCTGCTCCTGGTGCCTGAATACCCCGTACAACCTGCTCTAGTGTCCGGGCAGCTGGAGTCTGATTGCCTCCCCCACCCTGAGCTGCATTGGCAGTAGTGGACATAGCAACTACCTGAGCTAAACTGGAACACACCGTCAATATATGTGCCAGGGTCTCCTGAAGACCCGAAATAACAATAGGCATTGCCGGTGCCTGAGCCTGTCTCGCTGGAGCGCCATCAACGGGAACCTTATCCTGAAGGATAGGGGGATCCTGTGGTACTACCCCGGCTGCTGCCTGAGCTGGTCCCCTACTTCTACTACTGCCTCGACCCCTTGTGGGTCTGGCTGGTGTCTGGTCACCCTGATCATTATTGCGTGTCCTCACCATATGTGAGAGAATGAAATAACGTAATTTTAGATTTCAATAATCAATAGATTGGCACAAAAGAGTTCAAGAAATTAGAGATGTTTCCTAAAAGTTATGCAGCCTCTCGAAGATAAGTACAGACGTCTCCGTACCGATCTGCAAGACTCTATTAAATCTGCTCATGACCGTTGATTCCTATGTTACCTAGTGCTCTGATACTAACTTGTCACGACCCCAAATCCTAGCAAGCCGTGATGGCGCCTATCGTGGAACTAGGCTATCCAACCATCACATTACTACGTAATTGTTCTCATTTAACAGTTTATAATGCAAAAATAAACAGCAATACAATAAAGAATAATTTATATAAGTCTAGCGCCCCAATAATAATCTAACAACTCTAAACAACCTCCTAAAAATGGAGTCAATAGTCATGAGCATCTAAGAATAAGTAAATCTAACTCTGCTAAAACCATAATATATGTCTATGAATCAATTACTGAGACTAATATAAGGAAGGAAAGTGGAGAAGCTGTGGACGCTGGACAGCTACCTCGAAATCCCGTGAGCTACTATCGAATCTGCGTCAGCTACTGCTGCGAGCTAGTACCTGGATCTGTGCACAGAGGCACAGGGAGTCTTTATGAGTACGCCAACTCAGTAGTAACGAAAATAAATCATAGTCTGAGTAATATAAAACACATAGTACAAATACACAATTCCACAAAACCAGTAACACACCAAGTCACCATGTAGTATTCATCAAATAATAAGTTCGAAATCAGTTTCCAGAAAACCTTTGAAACAAGTGCAATATCAGTATATCTCAGTAAAATTCTCAGTAAAAACCAATGTGAAAACGAAGTAAATCATAGTTTGAAAACTCAGTAAAACTTTTCATAAAACTACCCTTCGGGCCATAATCATTTCTCGTAACAATATTCTTCAGTATCAGCCCATCAGGAAACCTCACAATCACTTTGCCCATCAGGCAGCCTCACAATCACTCAGCCCATCAGGCAACCTCACAATCACTCTGCCCATCACTCAACCTCACAATCTCTCTGCCCATCAGGCAACCTCACCATCACTCATCATAAGCCCCGCACGAATCACTCAATCGGTACCAGCGCTCACTGTGGGTGTGTTACAGACTCCGGAGGGGCTCCTACAGCCCAAGCGCTATCATAAGCCACAACATGGCATAAATCACACACAATATAGGCCCGCAACCTCACTCATATCATATCATCCTCACAATATAGGTCAGTATCCTCACTCAGTCAGACACTCTCAATTTTCCCTCCAGGCCATAATATACCGGGTTCTCGACCCAAAAACAGTATTTCATTTTTAAGAAGTATTATCAAAATACTCTGAGTGTCAAAACAATTTCACAGAAAAGACTGAGTAAAAATCCGACCCCCAGGCCCGCATCCTGAAACTCAAAAATTCTTATACAAAAGTGTTTTTCGTCCTCTCACGAGTCTGTACATATAAAGAACAGCAAAATCGGAGTTCGTTTGACCCCTCAAATCAACCCCTGAAGGTCTCATAATCTCAAGCCCTAAAACCCAATTTTTCTACTCATTTTCCAAGAATTTACAGTGGTTTATGTTCTATAATCACCCATAATCGAGTTTTAATGACTAGAACAGTTACCTCATTGAAGAACAAGGATTTTCCTCTTCAGAATTGTCCCCAAAATCTCCTTTCCGTACAACGATGGTGAAAAATAAAGTTTAAGTCGCGGAGGGTTTATTTTATATTTTCTGAACAGGTATTTCCGCACCTGCGACTTACTTACTCGCACATGCGGCTTCGCAGGTGCGATTCTCCTTCCGCACCTGCGACCTCGCAGGTGCGACAAATTCCTCATAACTGCGGACCACTCCCCACTCAGCAAAATCTCGCACCTGCAGAACCGCATTTGCGGCTCCTTTCCGCAGGTGCGAAAACACCAGCAACAGCAAATATGCAGATTCACCAAAATTACTCCAAACTTCCCGTTAACCACCCGAAACCATCCCGAGCCCCTCAGGACCCCAACCAAACTTACCGACACGTCCCATAACATCATTCAAACTTAGTTGCACTCTCAAAACACCAAAACTAACATCAAAACACCAAAATTTCATCGGATCCAAGCTAAGAACTTTGATATTTCTAAAATCCACCAACAATGCCGAAACCATCCAAATCAACTCCGATTGACCTGAAATTTTACGGACAAGTCCAAAATGACATTATGAACCGGATCCCACTGTCGTAATTCTATTCTGACCCCAACAACCTATTTTCCACTGTCGACCGGAAATCGCCAAAAACTAATTTTCGCCAATTCAAGCATAATTCTACACCGGACATCATAAAATTATTCCGGACACACTCCTAAGTCCCAAATCACCTAACGAAGCTATTCGAGTTATAAAATTCACATTACGGAGTCGTTTACCCATAAGTCAACTCTTAGTTGATTTTTTCTCATTTTAAGGCTATTTTTAAAGGCTAATTGACTGAACTCTCACTACAACCATTCGATTTCAAGCCTATCAACTCTAATACATCAAATACAGTATAACCAATCTATAACAAGTCAATAACAACAATTATAATGCAGGTTTCACATAACGACGGACCGAGTCGTTACATAAACACATCTTATTAAAAGTAAACTTCTTGCTTTAGCTGCATATATGACGGGTACTAAAATCTTACTTATTACATTGATTAATCATATGGAAATTTAGTTTCTTGATATATGCATTTCTATCAAACCAATCTAAGGTATATCCGTATAAAGATTTATGTTACTACGAATAAACTAATTGAGGATAAAATAAAAGTTTAAGGTTTAATTATTTCTAAACAAAACTATATAATATTATTTGAGACAAACTAAAAAAAGTTATGACACGTAAATTGAAACAAAGGTATAACATTTTACCATTAACATTATTTCTGCATGAAACGATACTATTTTCTTTTAACATGTATGTCTACTCCTTTACAAAGAAAGAACCAATAAATAAAAGTTAAAGGAATCTTTCTGCTAATGAATTGTTATGACAAACAATTTACATAAAGCAAACAAAAGGAGTATAACAAAAGTTTTATTTATCAATTTTAACTCATTTATTCCTCTTAAAAAGTGCCTAAATATTTCTTGATTCCAATTAATTTTATATTTTATTATTATTATTTTTTAGCAAATCCACTAGGCAGGGCCTATAAAACAAGGTCTCAAAACAAAAGTAGTATGTTACTTTACTAGGTATAAGGCTGCTCAATAATGAAACTACATATAACCTATTGCCAATCTTGAGTGTGTGAGGCTCAAACTTGGCAGTACACAATGATAAACTAGGTAAATTAGCATTGATACCTACTCTGAATCCTAGTCTAATAATAAGTAGTATAAAGCTAGCTATTGTTGAAATTCCTTCTTGATTCCATTTGATGTTGCTCCATGTACACTGTCCAGCCCATATATTGTGAAAAGATGGGTGATTTTGGCTACATAGGACCAAAAAACCACTCCCAAATCTCCTGAGTTTCCTGCATTTGCCCCGCCTTTTTGAACCTTACCAAGTAAGTGTTGTGGCCTTCATTTCTGTGTGTCATGACCTTGTTCACCTTCTGTCCCTTGGCCGAAATGATGCTCGTTATGCCTAGTGTTGAGTATGATATCTGCATTTTGAGATATACCTATGAGGTCCCACGCAAATATCTTCATGCAGCTGCTCCCTTGTCTTGTTGTCCTTGTGATCTTGTCCTCTTTGATGCTCTTTTCGTGTGTCTGTCGTCTATGATTTGAGTCCTACTGTGCTTGGTCATCATTTTAATGTATTAGAGTTAAGGAATGCACTGAGTATAGGCTCCCAAATACACTCTGTGTTCCTGTTTTTGACACCCAATGTGACCACCTTAGGATGAGCCTGAACTTGGACCATTTAGGCAGCGAGTGAATTCTGCCCAGTAATTTGCCCAGTTTCTCTTGCTCCCTTTTGATGGTTGATTGTTGTTTATAATCCTTTAGGACATAGGTGTGTGTATCCTCTAATCTCAGCCTCCACCTCCAGGTTTTGGCAATAATATTCACACATATAGTCCTCTTATTACTCCAAGCTCTTATACTTGTGCATATCATTGATTCACTTCCAGTGGAATGAGAACCTAGTGCTAATACCACTAGCTGAAAGATTCTTAATATATATGGCATAGGTACATTAACATTTCCTGCAAAACAAAAAACCATGTTAGTCCAAAACTAGAACACTATGATCTCCCCCTGAAGGGCTTGATCATAGTATTCACTGATCAAATTCCCTTTCATCCTCCTATTTGAAACTGCCTCTCCTCTCTTCCTCAACTCCTTGCGACTTTTACTCTTAGGTAGGGACATAGCAATTTATCATTATTCACAATCCTTCTCCCATGAACATTTAAATCCCAGAAATTGTGACACATGATATCCCCATAGTCTAAGGCATAGTTAGCCAAATGATCAGCTAAACTGTTACCTTCTTTAAGAGTATGTAACACAGTTACATTGCACCTTTTCATCAGCTCCTTAATCTCCTCCACCTCAATAGCAATAGACCATGTTACACCCCATTCACCTTCCAGTACCTTCTTGATCATCATGGAGTCAGTGTGAAGGTCGATGAGGATAAAGTCATGATGCACACAGTATTTGAGAGCCTCTAGTATTGCTTTAGCTTCTGCTTCTGAATTTGTCCCTGCCTGCACCTCTCTTCCACACCCATACTCCACATCTCCTTCTTCATTCCTTAAGAAAAAACCAATAGAACTCCTTCCTGGATTGCCTCTAGAAGCCCCATCAATGTTCACCTTTATCCAACCTGGGCTGGGGAATTCCCATAGGACCTTGATATACTTCAGAGTGGGCAAGAATGACTCCATCAGAGACAACAACTCTGGCCATTTGTGTGGTACATTTTGGAGCCCTGGCTTTCTGAACTTGATTAAGTGTTTCATAGTAGTTGACACATGATAAATAACTCTACTTATAGTCACTGACTCACCATGTTTGTAGTTGTTCCTTCGTTTCCATAGATCCCAAATAATCACAGTTGGTAATGCTTGTAATATAGGCTTCAATCTTGGTAATACTTCTGCAGTCCGGCATTTGATCACAACTTGATGAAGTGTGATTCCTTGCAAATTAATTCCTGCATGAGACAAGAAATATTTCCACACCTTAAGTGCAGCATAAAATGTGAAAAAAGTATGTTGCATAGTCTCCTCCCTAGGTTCAGCACAACACCAACATTTTGAGGCCATAAAATATCATAATCTCCTGAAAATATCATCCAACGACAGCTTGTTTTTCCACACTTTCCACATGAAGAATGCAGTTTTGAATGGCAACCCCTTCACCCATATCATCCTATATGCATTTGAAGGTTCATTTCTTCTCCTCAAATACTCCCAGATTTTACACTAAATTCCCCTCTAGCTTCTAGCATCCACTGTGGTTTGTCAAGCACATTGTGAACCACTGGAGTTCTACAATTCTGCAGGATATGATCAGCAATGTCCTCTGGCAAGATCTCCCTGATTCTTTCCTCATCCCATTGATCCCCATACATAACATCATACAGGTTTTGCACTGATTCATCACAGAAGAAGTCAGGTAGTGTGACAAAATACAGGGCACCCAAACCAGTCCAATTGTCAAACCAGAAAAGAGAAGACCCCATCTTAGGCTGCCATAGTATTTGTGGTCCATCTGATCCCTACAATCCAGCATCTTCCTCCAAACATGGGATCCACGTCTCCAAGGAACAATTATAGGATTCAACTTCTTGCAATATTTCTGACTCATGAATGAACTCCATAGGCTAGGTTTTTTTCTAAAGTTTCGCCATAACTTACTAATAATGCTTTAGAGACATCATGCAGTGATCTAAACCCCAATCCTCCTTGCTCACAAGGTAAACACATTGTATTCCAAGAGGCCCAGTGTCTCTTTGCAACCCCAACAGAATTACTCTAAAAAAACTGAGCAAATATTTTATGCAACTTATTAACCACATAGGATGGGGGATTAACAACAGATAATAGGTGTATTGGCATATTTGCAAAACATGATTTATCAACACTGCCCTTCCACCAATAGACAACAATTTACCCTTCCAGACTTGTAGTTTATTTAGCACCTTAGCCTTCATAGTAACTCATCCTCCTCCTAGCATAAAATATGGGATAACCTAGATAGGTGAAAGGAAATTCATGCTTAGCAATACATGTAATTCTTTGTACCCTGTCTACCACTTCTTCACTTGATGAATGATGCATAAAATAGCAGACTTACTCTTGTTAATCAACTATCCAGAGGCACTCTCATAAGTTGCAAGTACTCTCATGATCATTCCTAATGAGTTTGCATCAGATGATGAAAAAATGATGGTGTCATCCGTGTATGCCAAATGGTTAATCCTTGGACTTCATTTTGGTAAGCCAAATGCACGAAAATATGGATCCTTATAAAGTGAATTTAACCCCCTAGATAATGATTTTGATGCCAGGATGAATAAAGTAGGTGACAGTGGATCTCCTTGCTTCACTCCTCTTGATAATTTGAAAAAACCATAAGGCTGACCATTAAGCAAAACAGAATACCAGTTGTTGGCAACTATCTCATATACCAAACCTATAAACCTTTCCTCGACCCCATTTTCCGCAATACTTTAGTGAGAAAAAGCCATGATAATCTATCATAATCTTTGGTCATGTCCAATTTGATAACCACATTAGGTCCTGCTCTAGTCCTCAACCTAATATATGTAATGATCTCTTGAGTAAGTAGGAAATTCTCCACTATGCTTCTGCCTTTGACAAACCCAACCTGCTCCTCAGAGATAATGTTAGGTAACAACATTGTGAGCCTCTCATGTACTACTCTGGAAAAAATCTAGTTCACAAAATTGCTGAGACTAATTGGCCTCGTGTCTGAATATGAGACCACTTCCTTCTTCTTAGGCAGTATGACCAGATTGGTATGAGTGACATGTTTGGGAAGTTCATGTCCATTGTATAAGGCTTTCACCATGTCTACAATATCATCTCCAATTATCTCCCAACATGAATGAAAAAAGCAGTCAGTAAATCCATCAGGACTTCCTGCACTGTCCCCATTTAATCCATATACTGCCCGTTTCACCTCCTCTCTTGTTAGCTGTCTCATCAGATCCTCATTCTGTCCAGGGAGGATTCTGAACTCTGTTGGGACAATATCCTCATGAAATTGAGGTTGATAGAACCTAACTGCCTCCTCAGCCATCAGTTCATTGTCCTCAAGCCATACTCCATTAGCATTTTGGATTCTTCTCAGCTATAGTCTTTTTCTCCTCCCATTCACCTGAGCATGAAAAAATTTAGTATTCCGATCCCCATCTTTGAACCAATTCAAACCTGATTTTTGCTTCCAGAACTCCTCTTCCAATGCAATAAATCTAAGCAGGTCAGCCTGAACCTTTTGAAGCCTCTCCCTATTCTCCAATGTTGTCCTTCTTTCAAACTGATTTTCATGTACTAGGACCACCTCCTGAAGACTGGAAATCTTATGAAAAATATCTCCATACGTAGCTCTACTCCAAGTTGATAAAGCTTTCTTCACCCTCTTCAACTTGTGATTAAATACATAGAAAGGATGTCCAAAGAAGTCTGCCTTCCAATTTTCCTTCACAACATCCATGAAAGTAGAATGTTTGGTCCAGAAGTTCAAGAATTTGAAAGCCTTCTTGATTGGAGCCATATCAGGGTTGCTCTTGAACTTCATGGGGTTATGATCTGATCCAGTTTTGGACAAGTGAGTAATCTCCAAATTTGGCCACATTTGCTGAAATTCTAAGTTCCCCAAAAATCTATCCAACCTCTTGAAAATACAATCTCCTTCTCCTCTTCCATTTCACCATGTAAACATACTGCCTTGGAAACCTAAGTCACTTAGGTTACATGTGTTCACACAGTGCCTAAAATCATTCACCTCATTTATGTGGACTGGAAGACCACCAATTTTTTCCTCCTCTTCCCATATTACATTGAAGTCCCCCCCAACTAGCCAAGGTAAGGACATGAAACTAGCTAAATTGTACAAACTGTCCCATAAGTCTATACGCTCAACAACATCACATTTTTCATAGACAAAGGTGACCACAAATGATAGTTGAGTGTCTAAGTTAGTCAGCTTCAAAGTCATTTGCTGCTCTAGATCATACACCACTTC
>ML450490.1:25427-36394 GCA_005239535.1 Nicotiana rustica
ACTATTACAAATCACTGAATATCGGTCACAAGCACGCTAAGTGCATAATACCATTCTGGGGAGACTGATAGATCCATATGCTACAAAACTCCAGCATGACTGAGGTGCGATATATAATTTGAATCTCAGGAGCCATCTTGCTCACATAATCTCGTCACTACGCGGAACCTCAACACATAAGAAATTATCAAGCTATTTCACTACTCACACGGCACAATCACAATATCACATGAATTTGACGAAGACGGGACAACACTTGATATCCCAATACCCCTCCTTGAGGAGTGCCATACTGAAAAGAAACCTCTGACTCGCATGAAGCCCAAAATATTGTTTAAATCCATTCACTCACTTCAAGTTGATTCTGCTCGCATTGAACTAGGCTGATAGCCTTACCTGGGTCCAAACAACCCGCTTCCTTTTTCTTATACACACGAGGACAACCATCATAGCTGAGATAAACACTCCACAATCCACAACCAACTGAGCCTAACGCCTTCCAGGCATAAATTCTCAATTAAGCAATATTACACTCCTTTATACTTGGTCTAATTCTTCAAACAATCAGGTGACTACATGCCGCACTTATGCAATCTTTCCGCGGTCATGCTCCCACGGCCTTCCACACAAGGTAACAAGTATGCACGTCCATACCACCGACCACCCTAAGGTTGTAAAACAATTCAAGGACCCGTAACCAGGATACAAGCCTCTTTCACCAAACACCAAACTCAGATGACACTGAAGAACATTCACATCCATTGCTCTTTCTCCTCCGAGATCATGACATCCTTGTTAACACCGAGCCGCAACCTCGATTCCTACTTTCGGTTACATACCGCTTATTGCCCACAACATGATCAAATAGAATAACATAGGAAATTCCATCATAACTCCTGAACCACTAACACGGTGAACACTTCATCACATAGAAACTTTCACTTACCTCAATTCATGAGAACCATAACAACACGCGCGTGAATTCTCATAATCGCAATACATACCAATCCTCAAGTGGTGGTCTGTACCACCCTAAACCTTCCGGGATCCGCCTACACCTGACAGGCCATACACCTTAATGCTTCCAAATAAAATCTATTACGACGGCCGGCACGCCCCACACACTTCTGCGCAATCCATACACATACCCAATCACAGCGAAGTAATTGATCACTGTCGTACATGTGCCATTTCAACCATGGTTAACCAATCTTTCTTCTTCGCAGAGATTATACTGTAGAAGCTCGATTCTTACTTACACTGCTTCCTAAAACCCTTAAACACCACGTTCCTCTAACTTTCAAATTCATTAGGACCACTACTGAGAGTCACCCACTCTGACTGGCCCCGAATACAATCAACCCCAAGGCTCTCCTAGCACATGAACACCCTTTCAACGGAGCACGTGACTGAGTCGCTACCCTTACAACTTGCATATGCCTTAAGCAAGAATTCTTAATCTTCCAAAGCCTAATCCTGGTCCAATAGGACCAACTTCGCACACATTTATCGAATGCCATGCTCAATTACCGCTCTACTCTTTTCCCTTAGCTGTAACAACTTGCTAATATGCCGACAATCCGCAACTCCATGAGGACACAACCCTACAACCCAACTGTAGGTGGTGGGACTCCTCCACTTTGGTTAACCTCATTCTTTTAAGCACTACACGACTTCCTTTCCTTACGCCTAGCCTTTTTGTAATGGAACCACCACCTATCACTTTTAATATATCTTCCTCCATCGCGTGCTTCTCAATTGCGTCCTTAATTCAACATCCTTCTTTGTAGCTCTTTGAGCCAGCAGATCACCATAACTTCGAACTCTCCCAAGATCATCTTTATCGAGTTGTCTTCATTAGAGGTAACTGTTCAATTCTGAACCACTACACACCACGATATCTGACAACCGCTTCTTTAAAACCGCTTCACAACACTCTAACCCCATGCAACCTAAGAGCTATAACACCCGCGGATTTAACACATTCTATTCGTTCAAAAAACACCGATACCACATCACGGATGAAAACTCCACCTCGCTTGATAGCACCAAGTATCGTTACTTTATCAACCCCCACTTGACCATTCATATCCCCAATGCCTTTCTTTTGCCGGAACTAAAACACTGAAATCTTGAAACCACGCCATGAGAAGACCTCCCTTCAAGCCATTCATCACCCCAACATATGGGCAAGCATTCTACCATCGCATCGACATCACGCGATAATCAATTGTGAGCGTCATCACAACCTGAGGGAATGATCTCAAAGACCTCAGAATCACAGCTACTGGGATGAAATACGTAATATTCTTCCACAATGCCACGACAATAACCTCAATCAACCTCGCAGGGAGGAACATCCCGCACCACATCCATAGTATCATTTAAATTCCTCGAAATCTTGATTCATAGCAAGCGCTTCACGATGCGTAAGATTGAGTAGGAAGAAACATAGGCATAAGCCTCAGAGGAATCAAATAGCACGATGAGGAATCAAGAAGGGAAGTTCTCCTAACAGCCTTGTAGCCTCTCGAAGATAAGTGCAGACGTCTCCGTACCGATTCACAAGACTCTACTAGACTTGCTCATGACTCGTGAAACCTAGGGGAACGTAGAGCTCTGATACCACGTTGTCAGGACCCAAAACCTATGGGTTGTGATGGCGTCGGACACCAATGTCAGGCAAGCCAACCCCTTAATCAGTTTAAATACCTTCTTGTTTAACAATTTCGAAATCGTTGCCTTTATTGCATTTCATAATCAAATAAATAATTTTTTTGTAAATTAAACACACCAAGAAATCCATTTCATTCAATAAAAAAAGACTCAACACATCCCCAGAACCTGGTGACACAAGTACATGAGCAGTTTCTAAAATTTATACAATTATACAACTCTTGTCCGAGAAATAAATGGGACAAAGGCAATAGAGATACTATGTAAAGATATAGAAAGAAGGAGACTCTGTCAACTGCAGAACGCCTCCGGATGAATGCAGCCCGAGTAAGTCTCCAAGTCAATCGCTGAACTATGAAGATACATGAGCAACAAAATGCACAGAAAGTGTAGCATGAGTACATATATATATATATATGTACCCAGTGAGTATCCCGTCTAAACTCGGAGGAGTAGTGACGAGAGGTCGACTAGATACTCACTAAGGTCTAGCAATATAATATAAAAAGATATATGGCTAAAGCAGTAGGCATGTGAAGCAGAAATCAACAAGTACATAAGCAATTAATGTAATCCAAGTAACAACTGAAAATGAACTACAAGTGCCAAATCCTCCGTTGACACAATACCTATCAATCCCACTATAAGTGACACAGACTCAAGTGATAATACAATACCAGAACGAGACAATCGGCCGGAGTCATAAGAACTGAGGTCATAAGCTACCCACGATCACGAATCATACATGCGACTCGTGTGCTGACTCGATAATGATAAGCTCCCAACGATGGAAAATCTTACCTGCGACTCGTGTGCTGACTCGATAATGATAATTTCCCCACGATCGCGAATCTTAACTGCGACTCGTGTGCTGAATCGATAATGATAAGCTACCCACGATCGTGAATCTTACCTGCGACTCGTGTGCTGACTCGATAATCATAAGCTACTTACGATCGCGAATCTTACCTACGACTCGTGTGCTGACTCCATGATGATAAGCTACCCACGATCGCGAATCTTACCTGTGACTTGTGTGCTAACTCGATAATGATAACTGCATATTCATATATATAGGTTTATATGTGTACCGACTCAACAGTGAACCCGAGAGGACCGTTCCAATACCACTGTAGCCAACTGGGATTGAAATCATAATATTTCATCTTTCCATGTCATCTCAACAACAATCACAACTTACAATACATACAAGGCACAAATAAGGCACATAGAGGCATGCTCGTGAGTCCTAAAGCTACCCGATATAGCAATATAGTCGCCACGTACGAACTCTCATCACTAGGTACGTACGCGGCCCCCACAACATGTATACATAACGAGTAAGGAACCTATGGGGACGTTTTCCCCTTACCAGGTTGGAAAGGAGACTCACCTCGCTCCGAAGATTCATCACCGGCTTTTGAGCCCCTACGACGACCCCAACGGATGCGCAACGCCCCTAAACTATCCAAATAACGATGATTCAATGAAAGTATACTCTAATATTTGCTAAAAATTCAGATTATATAATTTCCCAACTCCGCTCAAGGAATTGACCAAAATGCCCTCAGGCCCATGTGCCCGGATTCTGAAATTTCTGGAAGTTAAATTCTACCCATAACTTTACTAACTCAAATATACAATTTGTTACAATTTTCATGCTCAAATTCATAGCTAAAATCAAATTTTATCAATTCTAGGTTTCCTTGCAACTTTCACACATTATTCCCAATTTCTCATATCCAATCTATGTAATAAATCTTGTATTTAACTTGGAAATAAGTAGAAACAACTTACCTTTGATGCTTGATGAAATCCCCCTTGAAATGCTCTCCAAAATCATCCAAGCAAAATGAAAGAAATGAAAGAAATGGCCAAAATTCGAGTTTAAAGAATCTGCCCTTGCTTCATCAAGTTGTACCTTGTACTTGTGATGCACAGGTTGTACATCCTATTAAATTTCCCTTGTTGAACACCTTCTGTTAAGACACCCATAACTTCTTGTAGAAATATCCAAATAACAAAAGGTTTGCAGATTTATAAACTAGACTTGAAGATCTTTAATTGGATAGGTTGTACACCATATGAATCTTTATATATTCCTAGATATGAGCTTCTAAAGTCGGCTCCCTGCATCAGAAAATTTTGGCGAAACTGCTCCACCAGCCATATTCAATCGGTCATAACGCTTTGCACAAAACTCCAAATGACAAATGGTTTAATGTTCTGAAAACTAGACTGCAATATCTACAACTTTCATGTTTTGCACATATTCAGATTCTTTATAGATTATGATACATACTCTTCCAAAGTTAGATCTTCGACGCACAATTTGCTATCCAAAAAAAATGCAAATATTTTCTGCAATTTTCCTTCTTTCTTTTGTCTGCAATTCATTCTGTTAACCTTCTGAAATCCACCCGAGGCCCTCGGGACCTTAACCAATTATACCAAAATGTCCCAAAACATGATACGAACTTTCTCGAGGCCTCAAATCACATCAAACAACGCCGAAATCTCGAATCGCACTTAAATTCAAACTTTATGAACTTTGAAATTTCAAACTTCTACATCCGATGCCGAAACCTATCAAATCACGTCCGATTGACCCCAAATTTTGCACACAAGTCATATTTCAACATTACGGACCTGTTCCAACTTTCAGAAATGGAATCGGACCTCGATATCAAAAAGTCAATTTCTCGGTCAAACTTCTCAAAAACCTTCAAATTTCTATCTTTAGCCAAATGACTTCAAAATGACCTACGGACATGCAAATTCACTTCTGATCGCGCTCCCAGCTACATAATCACCATAGGAGCTATTCCCAGACTCGTAATCCCAAACAGACATCAATATCATTTAAATGCGCTTCAAGCCAAACTTAGGAAATTTCTTCAAAAATGCTGACTTCCACAATATTCACCGAAACGCTCCCGGGTTATCCAAATCCCGATTCGGACATACGCCCAAGTCCAAAATCATCATACAAACCTGTTGGAACTTTCGGATTCTGATTCCGAGGCCGTTTACTTAAAATTCAAGTCTTACTCCATTTCTTCAACTTAAGGCTTCTAACATGAGAATTTTCCTTTTCATTTAACTCCGAACTTCCTGAATTTCAACTCTGACCATACACACAAGTCATAATACCTGAAATGAAGTTGTTCATGACCCCCAACTGCTGAACGACATAGTGGATCTCAAAACGACCGGCCGGGTCGTTATAGTGCACCTCACGTGCCATTTACTCTACATGTATCTATGTCTCCAGTGATGGACCTGGTTCAACTCTGAGTTCCTTTTGTCAATCTTCAAAACCATTCAGCTTCTTGATCCAACAAATTCCCCTTTTTGATGATGACAAACTCTGTGCTTAGACCTGTAATCACTTTAATCTAACATTGACACTTTTTAGAGCATTAAGCATTTATCATAAAGAACCAGGTTGATTAGGTTATAAATATCATATTTTTCAATATAGCACATCTTCTCCCTTTTGGCATCATCGAAAAGTTGCAAAATGTTAGAATTACCAGATTGATAAGAATTACTCATGGCCAGTGGGGCAACTGCAAGTGCAAACATGGATTAATCATCAATAGTGAACCAAGAATGAAAACTATCAAAGAAAGTGAGACAAAACAAATAAGAGCAGAAATAACAAAATCCATTGGTAGAGGCATAGTTCAGCCACCAAACACACAAAGAAATAAAAGCAGTTACTATCATGAGCAAAAGATAACAAAAAAATCCTAAATCTAGGTCATAGAGGGGTGACGATAGGACACTAGACACCTAAGGCTGGGAAGGGGTGGAGATTGGGTTCTTTGCTTGGAGAAGGGAGAGCATATTTTGAAGAATCCCTTCATTCTTCTCCTTCTCTTTGGCCAGTTCAGTTTTGAGAGCATCTTTCTCATCCTCAACCTCTGCAATGAGGGTCTTCAATCGAAGAATTTCAGCATCCTTAACCCCACCTTCATGTACAAGCACCCTGACCTTGCTGTTCACAGGCATTTTTATGGATGAACCAGGTTCATCGTCAGGAACATTCACAATATAATCACATGCCAGAAGCATGTACTTCCCAAAATGGTCCTTGATAGTAGCCATTTCAACCTTCTTCAAGGGCACCTTGAAGTGATCCAACACAGTCGCCAGGATGAAGCCATATGAGATGGCATGATCCTTGGAGCCATTAACCACCATGTCCAGCAATTGAATAATGAAATAGGGCCAGTTTATTTCCTTCCACTGTCTAGGCATTCCATGAGAATTAAATCCATATAGTTTGATATGTTCCTTCTCTCTTTCCTGGGTAGTACGCATTTGTTGATCAACTCAAACACCACCTTGTGCTGGGGTTTCATCTCGCTTTTGTACACAGCCCTGGGTTCCACTTCTTCAGCATTGTCACTTAACCTTCTGGTAATTTGCAGTGTCGAAGGAAGACCATCAAACCTAGGCCACCTCTGCCTTGTATAATCCTCATATCCCTCAGCTGGAATCCCAAGAATTTTGCCCAGCTCTTTGGCATCAAAGGTGATTTTAGTCCCCTTTACCTGAGTGGAGACCCTACCATCCTTGACCTCAGCATTGGCCATGAACTCTACAATCTCACTCCTGGCCAGCCTGCCATCTAATTAAAGGACCATGTCCTTCCAGCCCTGCACTTCCAAAGTATCAATAGGTAAACTATGCCAGACTCCTCCAGATCCTTCAACAGCCTTCCCTTCAGAAATACGCTTCCCAAATTTGGTCAAGTTGTCTTTCTCTCTACCAGACTCCTCAGCGTTTTCACCACTCCAATCTACCCCTTCATCAATCTGAACCTTTTTAGATTTCAGGGTAGACCTAGTCCTCTTGGAAATAGTTTAGGGTGTAGCAGACTTCTTGGAAGAAGTCATGGCTTTGGGGGCCTGAACCTCAACATCTGCCATTTGTTCTTCTCGATGGACCAGGTCCATCTCCTCAACTTCAACAGCCTCTACAGGCTCAACCACTTTTGCCTTCCATTTTACAACTCTCTTTCTCTTACTCTCCTTCAAAGCCTTTTGCAACTCCTCTTCACTCTGCCTAAGAGCACTCCGTGTAGTTCGTCCTCTAGGAATGGAAGTTTCAGTAGAGGGAGTGGATTTTCTTTTCTTGCTTTCCACCGAAGTTTGCTTTCTTAGTCTTGGGTGTCCTCTTCTTTTTGGGCTTATAACTCTCCCCTATCTTTCACATAAGGTCAGTGAAAGTTTCCTCAATGGATGAACCAGGTTCATCAGTTGCATGTTGAAGATTTTCCAGCCCCTCGGCAGCCTTTCTTAAGTTACTTCCCCCTAAATCCTTGGCTCCTTCTACCACTGGAGCAGTACCACAAATAGCTAATGGAGTACATTCTACCCCTGTTCCCCTCACAATACTTCCTACTCCCTCTCTCTCATTTTCTTGCGCAATTTTATTTTTACCACCCCTTTGTCGCTGATCAAGAACTTCAACATCCACTACAGACCCAATCAAAACAAACCTATTTTCAGAAATAACTGGTTCAGGCTCAAACCCAGTTTTAGGAGGTGATGTTACATGTTCAGAGTCGGAGGAACGATTTGCTTCCCCCTAAGTTGCTGACTTGAAGGAGTCACTAGAGTTCTCAGAATCTTGAGCCTGGCTGGCTTTAAGCTTGTCATTCAATTTCTTAGCTAGAGAGCCAGTCGCCACTGTTTTCTTGGCGAGCATTTTAACACGCCTTCTCCTAGGTTATGGATTAGGGCTTGGTTGAACAACGGGGTTGATTGGAGTAGACGAAACATGATTTTTTTAGGGGTGTTGGGATGTGATTGAGATGGGGTGGAATAAGAATCTTGGAGTGTGATACTGTATTCAAGTGTGGTGGAGGAGGATGAAGCAGGAGGTGGTGTGTCATCCATGGTGATGATTTTGGTTGAAGAAAAGGAAGAGGATTAGAATTACGGTGTTTGAGCAGAAGGTTGAAAGGGCTTCGACGGTTAAGAAAAGTGAGTGAAGAATTAGATAAGTGATGATGGGTTTTTAAAGACTTGGTTATTAATGCACAACGAGTATAATTTGGGTCAAGAAGAAGTCTAATCGATGCAGAAGTGTCAGGTGTAAAGTGACAGTTATAGCATGAAACTGAGCAATGATTATTCTGATTGTTTACACAGAATTCCTAGCCTATTGTTTTTTATTTATTTTTTTAATTTTTGTTTTGAACTGATTCAACTAGGTGATCTTAATCATCCCTAACTCTAACATGTTCCTTTCAAAATTCTCTCTACTTAGTGCTTTAGTAAATATGTCAGCAATTTATTATCAGTAGCACATAATTCAATAGAGATCATTCCCTTCTCGTAGTTGTCTCTTAAGAAATGGTGTCTAATATCTATGTGCTTTGTTCTTTTATGATGAACGGGGTTCTTTGTCATACTAATAGCACTAGTGTTATCCCAGAATATAGGTATGCATCCAACTTCTATACCAAAATCCATCAATTGTTGTTTAATCCATAATAATTGAGTGTTGAGGCTGCATCCACATACTCAGCCTCAATCGTAGATAAAGCAACTGAACTCTGCTTCTTAGTAGCCCAAGACACAAGATATGATCCCAAAACATTTGTTATACCTAAGGTACTCTTTCTATCTACCAAAAAGCCTGCATAGTCGGCATCAGCATATCCCACAAGATCAAAATTACAACCTTTAGGGTACCAAAGACAGAGGTTAGTGGTGCCTTTGAGATATCTCAAGATTCTCTTCACTGAAGTTAAATGGGATTCCTTTGGATTAGCCTGAAATCTTGCACAAAGCCCTACGCTGAAAAAACAATGTCAGGTCTACTGGCAGTAAGATACAACAATGACCCAATCATCCCTCTATACGACTTTTGATCAACAGATGAACCAGGTTCATCTACATCTAGTTTTGTGGTTGTTGCAATAGGGGTGTCAATTTCTTTTGAGTCTTCCATTTTAAATCTTTTAAGCAACTCTTTCACATATTTTTGATGATGGATCATAGTTCCGTTTGAATTTTGTTTAATTTGTAAGCCTAAAAAGAAATTAAGCTCACCCATCATGCTCATTTCAAATTCATTCCCCATTTGTTTAGCTAATTCTTTACTTAGTTTTTCAGAAGTTTCCCCAAATATTATGTCATCTACATATATTTGCACTACCAAAAGATCTTTACCTTTTTCCTTCAATAATAAGCTGCTGTCAATTTTACCTCTCTTGGGTCATGCTCAAGCAATAATTTTGATAGCCTTTCATACCATGCTCTTGGTGCTTGCCTGAGTCCATACAGTGCCTTGTCAAGTTTGTACACATGATTTACCCTGGAGGTTGCTTGACAAAAACTTCTTCTTTTAGGTAGCCATTCAGGAAGGCACTCTTGACATCCATCTGGTGAAGGATGAATTCCACGTAGGCAGCAAATGCTATGAGGAGCTTGATTGCCTCCAACCTTGCCACTGGAGAAAAGGTTTTATCATAGTCTATGCCTTCCTCCTGACTGTATCCTTGTACCACCAGTCTTTCCTTGTTTCTTGTAACTGCTTCATCTTCATCAAGTTTGTTTCTGAAGACCCACTTTGTGCCGATCACTGATCTATCTGATAGTCTAGGTACCAGATGCCAGACTTGACTTATTTCAAATTGATTGAGTTCTTCTTGCATAGAATTTACCCAGTCTGCATCCTACAAGGCTTCAGCCACATTTTTGGGTTCAATCAAGGATAGAAAAGCATCAAAAGCACACAAATTTTTCAGACAGGATCTGGTTTTGATTCCAGATGTTAGATCAGTTAAGATGCTCTCAATGGGGTGAGAACTTTGATATTCGTGTGGTTTTACAACCAGCTGGTCATAACTTGATGATCCAATAGTGCCTTGTTGTTGTGGAATAGGATTAGGGACAGGTTTGTCACGACCCCAAATCCTAACAGGTCGTGATGGCGCCTATCGTGGAATTAGGCTAGCCAACCATCACCTTACTGCGCTTTTTGTTCAATTATAATAGTTCACAATTAAATAATAAGCAAGCAACCACATAATAATTAATATAATAAAGTATTAGCGTTCCCATATTAACCTAAACAACCTCCCAAGAACTGGAGTCAATAGTCATGAGCATCTAAGAATAAATAAACTAACTCTGCTAAAACTATAATATATGTCTCTGAATCAAATGCTAAGACTAAATAAGGAAGGGAAATGGAGAGGCTGTGGACGCTGGACAGCTACCTCGAAATCCCGTGAAATGCTGCTATCAACTGCGTCAGCTACTGCT